>APFE031152395.1:102825-119469 GCA_000404065.3 Pinus taeda
TCTCATCCAAGGAGTACCCATGTTGCATACTTTCAATGGACCCCGCTACACGAAAAATGCGAAATACATGAAAAACGTGATTGAAATCATGTTTTTTCATGTATTCTCATATGTTATGTAGCAAGGTCCATCGAAAGTATGCGACATGAGTACTTGGACGAGGAATTAAATTTTGCATCCAATGAGTAATCCCACTCAAAATTTGAGTAAAACCTTAGGGATATAAGTTGAAAATATGATTTGAAAAAGTAGTTTTACTATTTTATTATTTCTTAATATTTTCACTTTTTTACTCCAAAAATGGTGAACATCCCCCATGGTTAACATCATCATCTTGAATCCTATTGGTTCCTATAAAGTTTATTTTGGTTGTACATTTTTCTTAGGAGGCCCATTTTAGACCTCAAACTTCCCCTAATGAGAGGCTCAACATGATGACAAATATGACAATGATGGAATTAATGATGATGATGATAATGACGACGATGATGATGACAATGACATGAATGAAACCCCTTTTTTTTAATATATATATATATATATATAATATATTATATTATATATATATATTATATATATATATAATTATAATATATTTATATAATATATTTGGTGTTTCAAATGAGTTTTGGGTCCTTAACCATAATCTAGGTAAGTAGATATCAACCTCTAATGATAATAATTATTTTTTCAGTCTCATGAACCATCAATATTTAATTAAACCAACATATATGATCATTGTAGCTTAAAATTCACATCTAGGAGGGATATATCTACCATGAATAGGTTATTTGTGATCCAAGAATATGTCTCAAAGTATAACATTGTTAGCACCCAATAATGGACATTTTAGATGGATAATTTCATATCCTTGACATTTATGTTATAATTTTATCATTTGTTTGTCACATTATTTATGTGATTCATATTTTAATCTTCAAACCCTCCCATTCCGTCAACACATGTATCTATTATAATCATGTCAAATTTCAATGCATACAATCATAGATTGAAAAAATTTCAATGTTGACCCCTTTCACACATAACTTTGTGTGGGGTCAATTAATTAAAACATAATTTCATTAATTGGTAAATGTTAAGTGGTGGATTGGTACTTAGGGGTAGGCCCACAACAAGTAACAATAAGCTTGACATCAATGATAATTGGTTCCTAGCTAGACATAATTTTTACGTGCATGGCATGACTCATATCCTTAAAGATTGGAAGTAGGAGCATAAGAGACATATAATAAATTATGTGTGATTCATTGAGGCATCATTCCTTTTCATATAAATGATGTTTACGATGATGAAAATGATGATTATGATGATGACAATGATGATGATGATGATGATGATGATGACAACGATGATGATTCCACATAATGAACTATCTTGTCCCTCTTTAAAACTTGTCCACGAATCACCTTATATCACAAGTAGGGAATACTGGGACTCCTCCCGTCGGTGAAAATCAGAGAAGAGAAGGGTACTTAGGCTGTGGTGACAGTGGGCGTTAGTCCCAAGTTGTTATTGTGCATCCAAGCCTTTGCCTATTCCCTAGGTCTGCCATTTTGTGCAACAACAAGCCCCATTAATAGGTCACTTTGTGTGGGGTCAAAGTGTAATTTCCACTAATAATTAGTAAATGGAAAACCTTGGAAATTATTATGTGAACCAAAGTTAAAACCCTAAATGGTGGTATAAACGTAAATCATCTTCTCTTCGTTTCAAGAATAATATATTTTCTACTGAACAAGGGAAACCCTATGAAGGTGGAAGCTCATATGACCCCTCCACCCCTCACATCACTCTCAATTCCCTAATACCAAATCTATCTATTATAATATATTTGAAAGAAACACAGTAACATTCAAACATAAAAACTAGGAAAATAAAAATTTAATGTGAATGAAAGAGAACAAACCAAATGAAAACATATAAATATATACCTTTCACTTTTCAAAATTTTGATATCATTAATATTCTTCCTCATCCAACTCATCATCTATATCATCCAGTTCAGAATTCATGTTCAAAGGATTCACCATATCAACATCATTATCATCGTCTATATCATCATCTGGAACATGCTCTTCTACATTTGGTTTAGCTTCTTCAAGTTCTTCGTTCGACACAATGTCAATATCATCTAGTTCATCCAAATTAACATCATCTCGATTAGCATATATTCCTTGAACTTCTTCGACGTCTTCATATGACACTGCATGAACCTCCTACTCCTCTACATCATCTTCTTCTTCAATTTCATCTTCTTCCACTACATTATACTTTATGGGCCTTCCTATGGGATTATATCTAACAACATATGACCAACCGAGTTTACCTAGAATGTTTACATAAAATACCTATTCACATTGGCTTGGAAGAACATATGACTATGATCCTGGCTCAAAATTCCTTGTATCAACCATCATAAATCCATTAACATGCTCAATAACAGTTCTCTTAGGGTCAAGTTCATGGATTCGTAGCCTAAACCATTTGACATCAAACACAACTAACTTGAAGGATTTAAAGTCATATTCAAGCTTGTCATGCAAATACCCGTAGTATCGATTTTCAGAGAATTCTGGATGTTTATCACCTCTAGAGGGAACATTGATAACCTGAAAAAACTGTAGTTATCCCACTAGAAGTTTTCATCTTTTCATCCAACCTTTTGATGCAAAATTTATGGCCATCACACCACGTTTTTTTGCAGTGTTTCAATTGCAATATGTCAAACACATAAAAAAATGCATTGCCAATTGATAAGCATATTTATACTTACGAAATTTGCAAATTAAGAAAAAAACACACCACATGCATCAATATAATTGTTAAAAAAACTAAGTAGTATGGATGAATATGATTGCCTGATAATCTTTTAAACCATATGCTAAATTAATTTCCCTCTATGTAATATTGGTATATCCACTACGTTGAGCTTTTTTGACCAATGTAGACACATTATACCATGATAACCTACCATTATTAGCTTGTTTTAATCATTCAATCCATACCTTCATCCAATCAAGATTGTTTGCAATGTATAAATGTATTGCATCCCAATCTCGACTGACTCTATTAAAATAAAATAATTCATATTATATATATATATATATATATATATATAATTTATATTATATATATATATATATATATATATATAATTAGTTACCATGTTATACCTTCATAATAATGGATTATGCAGGAAGACTAAAACTTAAATAAGTACGATATACATAAAAACAAAAAAGTCAAATGTGTTATAAATCTCCACTATCTACTTACATCTCACTTTCCTCATTCTACCTTTCCCCAATAGTTGCTCCCCTTCAAATTTGTTCATGGTGATGACATCCCAAATTTGATCTAATATTTTAATACTTTTTCCTATTGCAGGACTATATTGGCGAATATGAATCATGGCTTGATATACCATATATCCATATACCATAGAACCCTCAAGATATGCTCTTTGTCTCATCAAAGCCTTCAGTGTTTTCAAGTGCCTCTCAACCATCCACATTGATCTTGTGTGTACAGGTCCACACTTTTGAATCTCCTCGACTTGGTGTATGAGGTAGTGTTCTTGTGCATTGAAAAATGTTGGAGGTAGATACTTTTGCATTCCACACATTAGACGAGGAATTTGTTTCCTCTAGTAATTTATACATTCTTTATCAATTTCTTTAGATGACAACCATCTACAAATGAAGCAAGAAAATCACAAGTTTCAATAAAATAAGTATATAGTGCATGAAGACAAGTAAAACACATGCAATAAAAAATAAGTTGTATAATAAATTATTGAACAAACTACACTTTGAAAATAAAACTCCACTTACCTCATGTATTTTCCAAGATCATTTATAACTTGTTTGACATTGTTGTCAAAGTTTTCTGAGAGAGATATAGGTAGAACACACTGTAACAAAAATAATGATTATTCATTAGTTATTTCCAAATTAGTAGGAAAAGAAAACTAATTAACAAGATGTTTCACCAATGTATAAATATATACACCAAAATAATTACATTAATGAATGTATGCCAATCGTGAGTTTTTACCCCACCTAATTCACTTGTTTTTGTTAGGATATTCTTTATGTTTGAAGGAATCTAGTTGGAAATTTATTTTTTTCATTAACCTCTTTAACATCTCGATTCCTTGTTTTGCTGCTATGTCAATAACCATGGAACAATGCTTATGTTTTGGCCATATCCATCACTATTTGAATGAGTCACACTTTGTGCTGCATGGTTGGCCTCCTTAATCCCATTACAAATATTGACAATTTTTTCTTTATCTCTCCTTGCATCTAAGATTCTCCATAACGTCTCGGTTATATTCTTCTGGATGTGCATTATATCATATAAATGAACACATTATAAGTGATCATAGTAATGATTCTATTGAAGTACTCGGGATAACTTTTCATTCCTTATGGAAGTTCCCTGTTATTAATGCCTTGATGACCTACAACGTGAGTCATAGTTAAAGATATTATAACAAAAATAACCTGTCAATTAGTACAATGAAGAAAATTCCACAAAAATATTAGATAATCCAAATATATCATGTATATTTATACATAGACAATTCAATCCATACCTTGAGAGACTCTATTATATTGCAACTTCCATGCATGAGGTGTCATTGTTCATGGTTTTAATATAACATCTTATTTCCCATTAAAAATATGTTTTTTCGATAGTTTGGTACCTATGGTTCTTAGAAAGGAAGTGCTTATACTCATCAAACACCTCCTTTCCTAAGCTTCTTGAACAATGAGATTTCCTCTTAGGACCACAAACTGGACAAGCAAATTTACCCTTTGTTGAAGACGTGCAAGAGATGGAATTTATATCAATTATTTTAAGCATGTACAATGAAGGAACTATTTAAAAAAAAACCACAACATGAACTACATAAAATTAAACACTATTAAAGTGCAAGGTAAGCTTACAACATACCACATAAGTGTGTTAGCCCTGGGGGACCATGGATTGTCCATACAAGCATTGCATGGAATTCAAATCCCTTTGTGTATCTACTAGTCTAGAGATATCATACATAGTGACATTGTTCCAAAACTCCACTAACTCATCGATAAGAGGCTCGATATATACATTCATATCTTTGATCTGGTACTTACCTAATTGATTGAACATACAATACATAATTACTACATATATGAATAAATAAATAAAATATAAGACATAATTATAAGACATAATTGAACATATAAGAGTAAACAAAAAAACATAAGACATAGTTATGAAACAAATAAGTTAAATGAGATGTTAATGTTTAAAAAAATTGTTCTAAACAAAATAATACCCGAAACAATCATTGTCAACATTATATGCTCCCTCTTTATTGACATCCATGAAGGAATGTTATTGTTGATAACAAAAATGGGCCACATCGAGTAAGTAAATCCGAGCTCTCCAAATGGATTGACACTGTCAAATGCTAATGAAAGATTAAGATTATGAGGTTAAAGATTAAGATTACGAGGTTATCTTTTAAACTCTGGCCACTTTTCCTCTATTACTAAATGCAGATCCATCTGCAGGCATTCAAAGAAAACCATCTTCACTTCTATTCATTGCATGGTAATCCATAATTTCTGCTATGCTTTTGCACTTGAACAATTGTCACAGATGTGGAATTATGGGAATAATGAAGAACCTTGTGAGGAACCTTTTTTGTTACTTTATCGGTTTGATATTTACTCTCAACACATTTTGGGAATTTGTATTTTGATGCATGTTCTTTATAATAAAGAATACCGTCATTAGTACTTGCATGAATAGTTTGATACTCCATTCCAGTATCTTTCGTAATGGAATTTAAATCTCGGTACGTACAAAGTAAAACATTTGACGATGGTAATAAAAATTCACATAATAATCTACAACATAAAAAAGTAGTATTGGTTAATGTACTAAACAATATTAATCATACATATTGCATCAAAATATTACAAATTAATTAAATGATGTTGAATGTACTAACATTAAAAACAAATGAAAAAATAATTGATTTATCATGTATATAGTACTAAATTTCACAAAATATAAAATATACCTTAGGAGTTGTGTCACAAATGTGTTTGACAAACAATTTACCACCTTTAAATTGAACAACAACAATACAACAGAGATGAGAGATGTTTCTGAGCCTTCATAAAGGGGTTGAATTGTCCTCTCAAGTATAGGTATATCAAAAGCACAATCATCATACTGGTTGCCATCATCATCCATTCTAACATTATTAAATATCTCATGGATCAATCTATTTGTACCATATTCTTCAACTATGTTATTAGCATCATTATCTTCTTCCATAGGATCATTAGCTTTATCCTCAATATTCACTCCACGTTCTTAAACTGGCGCTTGTACTACAACCACCTCTGCCTCATCGAGCAATGCCCTAGGGGGGCATATATACAATTACAATATATATATATATATATATATATATATATATATATATATTATATATATATATATATAGCAAATAATTAAATGTCGATATTAAAACATTACAAAATATAATATATAAGGAAAAGAAAGACAACAAAGACAAAGACAAAGACAACTTAGGTGAGACTAGGAAACAAAGACAACAAACCAATGATGATTCTTGTGCAATTTATCAAGATATTTAAGAATATGTTGAAAAAATCTAAGCAAGATGTTATTTTTCTTAACATGTAGGAAGTGAGACACTTTCTGAGATATATAGTCGCAACCATAATAATAAACATATTTATCTTAATTTGCATTTATCATTATAATGTCATATTATTTCTTGATTTCACTTATAGACCAAAAGTTTTAAGAGGATGGGTTTGAAACCATAAGCTTAGGTGAGAGAGAGTAATAAATAAAACAAATCAATGTTATCATGAAGCTTGTGCAATTTAGTAAGATGTTTAAGATTTTGTTGAAAAATTTTAGGAACAATCACCTGCCAATCATAAAAAACTTTTCATTCCATATCATTTACAGAAGTACTCAAAGTTTTCATTATATGTTTTCACTTATAAACTTTGAAACCAAATATAACCTATGTAAGAAATTTATATAAGACCCCCTTTTTTCTTTAGGTAAGTTGTAGGTGTTGGGAATAATACTGGGGGGGGGGGGGGGGGAATCAATATTTTACAAATCACTAAATTTTTCATTTCATAATCAGATTTATATACACTACTTCAGTGAAGGTAACTCACATGTTGGCAAGAAATTGTTATTAAGGCAACCAATGTATATCCAGTGAACTTGTGATTCAATTAATTCATCATATGTTGATCTTTAATCAGTGCATCAATACTTTATTAAACATTAAACAATAACCATGTGCAGTAATAAAAAAATAAACCATCACACATAAACAACACACATGAACACCAAGATTTAAGGTGGAAACCCAATGTGGGAGAAAAACCACATGTTTCTGTTGTCTCTGTCTTCTTTTAATATAAAGAATAATCTGTTTACAATATTGTACTGGTGCAGACTCATACTAGTACACAGGCACCCACCTACAAAAGGCTACAACCTTCTCTTGTTCTCCAGCTTCTACTGGAAGGGAGCTACAACCCCTAGCTCTTATACTAGCATATATGTTTACCAGTACGTAGGCGCCAACCTATAGAAGGCTCCAACCTTCACTCGTTATCTAGCTGCTATTGGAAGGAAGCTCTAGCCCCCTGATCTAATCACCAACCACTACTGGCAGGAAGCTTCAACTTCCTCACTAAAGGCTCCAACCCTCAGTGTCCTCCAGGGACCACGTTTCATAAGTTTTTAGATTGGATACTCCTAGTACAAAATGACACAATATGAAGGCCACATTTCATCAAATTTTCACACTGGACCCATTAGTAACATTGAAGCTCAAAATAAATCACCACTGCAATACATCCAACAAATACATCTGTATCAAACAATCATTGAAACCCAATCATCAATCTCTGATATAAATGAAGCCTAACCATCAATCTCTGAATCAACCATAACTGAATCAATCAATCACTAAAACTCCTGATGCACTGAATCAAACAATCACTAAACCTCTGACACAATTGAATCAACCATTCATTCAAACCTTAATCAAAATTTAGCCAATCAACTAGAATAGACAGATCATTGTAACCAGTACACAGATCTGAACCCAGAACATTGCATCAACAACTAGAACTAACTGTAACCTCAAAAATCACGTGTCAGAATGTATACGCTACTTCAATGAAGGAAACCTGCGTGTATATGCTACACCCTTTAACAAAACCTGTGTATACCTCCAAAATTGTTGAATCATAAAAACCTTTGAATCAAAACTGTACCAACCAGTAACAATATGAAGATCTACTATCAAATTACAGATATCTAAATAGACAAAAACAAATATCACCCTTCTCACTTAATCAATCAATCAATCAATTAGACTCAATCTCCTTATACATTCAATTTTACTTTCAAATCTAAGAAGACATCATTGACAGACAATAGTAAAACAAAAACAATGATAAGATAGATCAGTCATCTCTGAACAACAGGATTTTCTTTTGCATACACTATTTGGAAGTTTCGAACCAGCGTGTATACACACCTTCACCAAGGTGAACCAGCGTACAAATCTACAGATAAAAAATTATAACTTCCCAACTATTCCATTCTTCAGATATACCTGTATCATAGCATTTAAAGCACAAAACATTTTTTAGCACTCAGATCTAGCATATCCATTATCAGATCTCATAATGATAAGTCATTATGATCCTGATCTATCATTAGATCCAATCCATCATCAAACACTCAGGTGCATACTTAGTCCAGATCAAGCAAAACATCACGAACCCATAACATGCATAATTGATTTTGATCTAATACTTCATAAGATATTCATTACTTGTTCACTTAGCCCTTTGATCTTCTCCTCCTTATATAGTTTTAGATTTTCTCAATACCTTGGACCAAAACAACACTTAGAACCTGTGGTATTCTTAGACGGGATCAAATAACCATTACTCCGCTCAATATTATGGGCTAATACCATGGTATTGACCCTTGGTATTATTTCACCTTAATTTCCTTAATTTTTCATCCCATACACGCTTTTCCTCTTGTGAAAGTGTGTGCATACGTATATGCTCTTTTGATACTGTGAACCCGCGTATACAACTTAATATACTTGAAAACATCATTTTTCTTCAACTTCTTGATTCTGATTTGTAGTCCTTTGTTCCAACATCCTGTTTACCTCTGAATTGACTTGTTATAATGTGATTTGCCATCATACATCACTTCTGAACTGATTTCTATGATCTGCCCTACATTTTGTCACATTTGTAAACACAAATGGCATGCATTCTGTCACATCCTGTTTATACCTTTATCAATTATTTCATTCATCAACTATCAAGGAAAACACACAATAACAATCTCCCTGTATCAAACCTTTGACCATTATTCTCTTCCATCATTCTATCACCTTTGACTTGTAGATTCATCTCTATTCCATCATTCTGTCACCTCTAATCTATCTTGTAGATTCATCTAGTTTCCATATACTTGTTTTGCTACAAGTGGGTTGCCATCAAGTACAACACATGCATCATAATGCCAACAGTAGGGAACCCACTAAAGGAATTTTTATAGGAAACCATTTTTTACTAAGGCATAATGTCAAATATCTCTCCTTCTACAAAATGGTGTATTCTTTCTTTTTGACGACTTATTTGATTTGACCAAAATGTCAAAAACTCACTCCTTTGTACTTAGTGATAAGTGAATGTTATAGAATAAAAACGATGCACTTACTTCAAAGGACATTCAAAATGGAATGTTCTACCTTGCATGAGTCATAATAAGTAAGATCAATTTGGAAAAAATAGCCATTGATGATTTATCAAACATTTCTTTAATATACCCTTTTCCTAGAACTAATATAACTTTGATATTACTTCAATTAGTTTTCTCACAATTTAAAAAAAATGAGACCATTTACTTATCACAAAAAGAGACTTTATATAGATAATTCTTCACTCTATATCACTTGAGCTTAAAAAATTCATTCACCTAAAACATTTTGAAACACCAAGTGCAAGGCTTGTGTCCCATACCTTTTTCTCAAAAAACAAGAAAGAGTCTCTTTTATGAGCGAAATAGATTGTGGTTAGGAACATAATATTTTAATAAATTGTGGTTTATAAATTTAAACTTTTTAATAAATAAAGTAAATTTTTTTATATTTATTTTCATAAAAATGTTTTTATTTTGTTTTTTTATTAATTATCATCGTACTTAAAATAATTACCCTTTTCCATCCCATCATCTTTTTATATAAATTAATCAAAATTATTTGATTTTTTTTATGATATTTATATTTATTTTTTTAAATTAACAATATAATATATAGTTATTTTCTTCTTTCCTATAAAAATTTATTCACTATGTCCATCTTTTAAATTATGTGCATAATATACTTTAAAAACTTATTAATAATGCTCCATAAAAACTCATGATTAACCTCTAAATCCTCTAGATCCTAATTAACCCCCTAAACATACACTAACCCCTAAAACCCTAACCTCATTCCCCTAAGCCCTTAAACCCCTATCCTCTAAGCCCTTAACCCATAACCCCTAAACCCTTAAACAATAACCCCCTATCCCTAATCCCATAAAGTAATTAGCCCCTAACTCGACCTAACCCCTTAATTGACCCTAACGAAAATAATCAAATAATATTTCTCCACATAAAGATGACAACATAGGTCAAACACCTCTCAAAATAATATAAAATACATTTACAATATAAAGGCAATACAATTTACAATACAAAGGCATACAATATAAAATACAATATACATATAAACATTTACAAAAACAATCTACAAACAATCTACAATACAAAGACATATAATGAATAACTTATTAATGGATGATATTCATGTTCGCCTTCAATGTGCCCATAGTCTCTACAATGCTTTTTAGCTATTTTTATTAGAATTCTCCTTGGCCTCAAGCCGTAGCAATTTCTACAAGGGAAATAACATTTTCGATCCTCCGAAGCCCCCGATTTCAATCACACGTATCCTTGGTCTCCTTAAGGAATGTTATGTGACATTTTTTGTCATAAAACTTTTAGTGATTATTTTGTTAAAAAATTATCCTCAAAATAAGCCTACAACCTTTCAAAACAATCACAACTAATATAGCAAGTATGTCAAAGTTATATGATGTTCGGGCCTCTGCACACACATATATTTTATTTAATTACTATATTATATATATATTATATATATATATATATATATATATATATATTAATATATATATATAGATAAATATTATGTATATGTTAATAAATATAGTATTGATATTAATATTAATATATATTTAATAATATTATATATAATTATAATATTAATTTATTTATTTATTAGATAATTAGTTAAACTCAACTTAAAGCGTCCCATATTAGACCGTTGTCAACGCAAAAAAAAGTTGTTAATGGTGGAATTGGACTTATATGGATGGTTCAGTGCCATTTATTGAATATTGGACAACACATCAGACATTTGATATTGGAAAAAACATCGGACATTCGATAGTCAAAGAAAGTTTGTCAGATATTCGACGGTAAAAGAACTCTTGTCAGATATTCAACGACCATCAAGATTTAAAAAAATAAACAAAAAATACATTTAACTTCGACAATTTTTCCAATTTTATCCATTCTGTCGGAATTTCCGCCCATGTGTAGTAGTGTAACATTTGGATGTCTGTTGAAAATGATTATTAGTTTTTTTGCACCTATCTAACTAATTTAGAACAAGAAAAAACTCAATTCATGAGAAATATTAAAAGGCGAATTGGGAAATTCAAAGTTAAGCTTCCATTCAAGTGATTTGAGTGTGTTAGAATAGGTCACTATGCATCTATGTGTCCTTATGAAAAATTAAATGACGATGATAATGATAAATAAGGATTCAAACCTCATAATCATAAAAGGAAATGATTTATCGAAAGGAAAAGGTTTTATAGCAAAGAAAATAATGCTGATGAAAGCAATGAATGTATGCCTAGTGCTGAGAGAGGATAAATATTATTCGTAGCTATGAACAATCAAAATGTTGAAGAAGTTGAAGGGGAATTGGACCTTAAGGGAGAACTTGTGAGTGCCATAGAAGAAACAAGAATACTAACGAAAAATGTTAATTAATTGAAACAACAATTACAATAATGTACGGATAAAGATTGTGATGAAGCCTTGATCGATCTCTTAAAAAAATGAATTAGAAGAAACTAAAAGAATAAAAGAGATTCTGATAAATTAGTTAAAAAAAGAAGAAGGACATTCTAGGAAGTTGGAAACTGAAATTGTCTCCTTGAGAAAGGAACTAGAAAAAAATAACAGGTTAGATGAATCAAAATTTCTCAATTGTCAGAGATATCTCTTAATCAAGATAGGCCTTACGTATGAAGATAATCCTAAGAACCCGAAGGGAGAGTCAAGCTCAACAACATAAAAAAGGAATGCAAATAACGTACCAACTTTTCTTATGTACTCAATAACAATATGGAGCTGCAAAGAAAATAATGCTGATGAAAGCAATGAATGTATGCCTAGTGCTGAGAGAGGATAAATATTATTCGTAGCTATGAACAATCAAAATGTTGAAGAAGTTGAAGGGGAATTGGACCTTAAGGGAGAACTTGTGAGTGCCATAGAAGAAACAAGAATACTAAGGAAAAATGTTAATTAATTGAAACAACAATTACAATAATGTACAGATAAAGATTGTGATGAAGCCTTGATCGATCTCTTAAAAAAATGAATTAGAAGAAACTAAAAGAATAAAAGAGATTCTGACAAATTAGTTAAGAAAAGAAGAAGGACATTCTGGGAAGTTGGAAACTGAAATTGTCTCCTTGAGAAAGGAACTAGAAAAAAATAACAGGTTAGATGAATCAAAATTTCTCAATTGTCAAAGATATCCCTTAATCAAGATAGGCCTTAAGTATGAAGATAATCCTAAGAACCCGAAGGGAGAGTCAAGCTCAACAACATAAAAAAGGAATGCAAATAATGTACCAACTTTTCTGATGTACTCAATAACAATATGGAGCTGCAAAATCTTGAATCTTCCTCCTTTAAAATAGGGTTGGGTCATTTAGAAAATCAAGAAAAATTCAAGACATAATTAAAGGAATCATAGGAAGGAGAAGATGGAAGGCATGTAAATATGCTAAAAGGATCAATCAATAATAGAAAAGGAACCAATGCAACTACAAATTAGCAATGTTACAACTATGTAAAAGAAGGTAGACAAGGTAGATTCAACAAAGTTATTCCTTTAAATAGACAATATACATCTAGGTACCAAAATTTATTTTATGGATATTTCTTTTATGTAATAATTTTGGTCATAAAGTAGTGGATTGTAGACAGTGACACAAGCAACAAACTTAGAAGTATGTATGAATGCGGTATTAGAAAAAGTAATCCTTTTTCTCCATTATTGGATTACATTAGATGCTACAAATGCAACAACTATGGGCACAAAGCATGATATTGTAGAAGTAGTTTAAGTAGGCCTTAAAATCAAGGCAAGGAAGAACACACCTTCAGAAATCAACACCCAATCATGTGGAAAAGCAAACAAGAGAAGAAGGAGGAAGGCAATTTTGTGTTGTATGCCAAAAACAAAAAATTAGATGATATGTTAATAGCAGATGTTCAAGGAACATGACAAGAGATAAAAGTAAATTTATTAATTAAAAGAAAAAGAGGGAGGAAAAGTAATAATTGATAAAAATGCACATGCAATAATTGTTGGAAAAGGAAAAATAAACATAGAAAATGGAAGAAATAAGGCGCAAAATGTCTTATAAGTGGAAGGAATGAAACATCATATTTTCAAGCGTTAGTCAAATGTGTGATCAAGGATATGATCTCAGATTTTTTTCCAAAGAATGTGAAATTAGAAATGTGAATATAGGGAAACTAGTAGCAAAGGAAAATAATACTTCAATTAATGTATACATTCTCAATGGAGAAAAAGGATAAAAATGTTGTACGAGAAAAATATATGAGATCTAGTTATGGCACAAGAGGATGGGTCACATCAAATTTGACAATCTAATGAAAATGAGAAAAACACAAGCAGTGAAAGACATGTGAAAGATATTAAAATCAAATAATTCTCTTTGTAAGTCATGCCAATATAGGAAACAAACCAGGTTTTTCTTCAAAATGAAATAATTCTCTACACCTAAGGCATTGGAACTCATCCATATAGATCTTCATAGACCAGCCAAGACACAAACACTAAAAGGTGAAAGATATTTTTGTTGTTCATTGATGATTATACAAGAATGACATGGGTTACTTTCCTTAGAGGAAAACCTAAGGCTTTTAAGATATTCAAAGCATTCAAGGATGTAGATGAAAATGAAATTGATCTAGAAATCAAATTCCTAAAATATGACAGAGGAGGCGAGTTTACTTCTAATGAATTTAATATTTTTTGTGAGAATCATGGGATTAAAAGACAATTATTTGTTGCTAGTAGACCACAACATAATGGAGTTTCTAAAACAAGGAATAGAATAGTGCAAGAAATGGAAAGAACGAAGCTTAATGTAGCCAAT
The DNA here is from genome assembly GCA_000404065.3 of Pinus taeda. Lineage (NCBI taxonomy): Eukaryota > Viridiplantae > Streptophyta > Pinopsida > Pinales > Pinaceae > Pinus > Pinus taeda. Next base: position 117,510 of record APFE031152395.1, read on the forward strand.
CGTATAGACAAATTTTGGGGAAAAACAATTTACATAGCTCTCTACATATTAATTAGATCACAAATTAGGGTAAACAATGCTAAAACACCTTATGGACTATGGAAAGTTAAACCAACTATAGCAAAATGAAGGCAATTTATGGAAGTTTGAGTCCATAATAGATGAAATAATTTTCCTTGGATATGCATAAAGAAGAAAGGGCTACGGATGTTACAACAAAAGGAAACATAAGGTAGTTGAAACTATTGATGTTAGAATAAATTAAATGTTTCCTCAAACCCAACCACAAATAAATGAAGATCAAGAAGAACAGGAAAATAAAATAAAAAAGGATCATGAAGAGAGAGAAGGGAAACAAGAGGAAGAGTTTGAGTCATCACATCCAAACTCTCCATCCAGGTACATCCAAAAGCATCATCCAGCTAGCTAGATTCTTAGAGACAAAGAACTAAGAGTTAAACTAGAAGGAATCGTCTTAGTACATTAAGCCATGAAAAATTAGCTCTGCTATGCTTAATGGAACCCCAAAATTTTTCTCAAGCTATCCAAGATAAACGTTGGGCCAAGGATATGAATGAAGAACTAGGATAGATTGCGAAGAATGAGACACGATGGTGTTTACCAAGACCAAAGGACAAGAATGTGATTGGAACTAAGTGGGTTTACAAGAATAAGTTGAATGAAGATGGAAAAGTAGTTAGGAACAAATACATACTTTTATGTAAAGGGTATGCATAAGTAAATGGAATTGAATTTGAAGAAACACTTTCTCCAGTAGAAAGACTTGAGGAAATAAGAATGTTCTTGGATTTTGAAGGCTTTAAATGATTTAAAGTTTATTAGATGGATGTAAAATCATCATTTCTAAATGGAGAACTACAAGAATAAGTGTATATTGAGTGACTAGAAGGATTCCATTTATCAGAAGACAAAGTTCATGTGTGAAAATTAAAGAAAGCTTTGTATAGTTAAAGTAGGCACCTAGGACCTAGCACTCAAGGTTGGATAAATACCTTCAGTAGGAAAATTCCAAGAAAGGGTGGCATGTATTAACCCTTATATCAAAGCTGAGAATGATAATTTGTTTATCATTGTTGTTTATGTAGATGACATAATTTCTAGAAGTGATGTTGATTTTATGAGCAAAAGTTTTGTAGCTAACATGTTGAATGAGTTTGAAATGTCTATGTTGGGGAAAATGTATTTTTTTTCTTGGTTTACAGGTTCATTAATAATAAAGATACATCCTTATTTCTCAAACCAAATATATTAAAGAAATATTGAAAAAGTTTGGTATGGAAAATTGTACACCAGTGAGCAGTCCCATCACGACAGGGTGTAAACTCAGTAAGGATGATGAATATACAGAGGTAAATTAGACCATGTATAGGTCCATGATTGGAAGCCTTATCTATTTAAAAACTTCAAGACCAGATATCATGCAAGCAATGGGACTAGTGGGCATATTTCAATCATGTCCAAAAGAAACTCATGTGAGTGAAATAAAAAGAATATTTAGATACTTGCAAATCACCATACATTTTGGCTTTTGATATCTAAGGGAAACAAATATTACTCTTAAAGATTATAAAAATGTAGATTGGGATAGTATTGTTGATGATACAAAGAAAACTAATGGGGAAGCCTTATTTTTAGACAACTATTTGGTCTCTTGGTTCAACAAGAAACAAATTCAATTTCTCTATTTACCACTGAGACAAAATATATTGCAGTAGAATCATGTTGAAATCAAGTTCCATGGATGAAGAAAAATCTCAAGTATATTCAGGAAAAAGGTCACCATCATGTGTGACAACACCAGTGCTATCACTATCTTTAAAAACCTGTTATGTAATGTAAAAAAAACACATTCCTTCAAATACCATTTTCTCAGAGAACAAGTTGTTGATTAGAGTGTCAGGTTAGAATACATTGTAACAAAAGAATAATATATATATAT
>APFE031152395.1:131176-143463 GCA_000404065.3 Pinus taeda
ATATATAATTTGAAATAATGGAAGGAGACCATATCCTACTTAAGATTCGATTTGAGCAGGCAAGTTGGGAATTTGAATAAAATAGAAATAATGAATTTTATATTAGTAAATAAATTTATAGTTTCCAAAATGAAGGTATTCACCAATTTTTCTCAATATTTTTCGTTCCCACCCTATGCGTCCTCTGCTGCTTTATTAGTGGCAACGACCATACCAACTACTGATAAAATCGACATGGTGGAAGCGTCGACTATATCGACCTAACTTCCCCAAAAGGAAACTAGCAATCGTCATCACACGTCGAGAGGAGCGTGTCCACCATTGCCCTCCCACAATTCCAGGTTTTGGAGGAAACACGGTGGGAAATGCCTTCACCCCTCCTTCACAACTAGGGTGAACGCCCTAACACAGACCACTCGTGTCATAAAAGTGCATATCAAGTAGATACCAAATTTAGTAGAACAATGTACATTATACCTTTCCTCATTAGTCGTCTCGACCTTCCCCATTGGAATAGTAGATCTTGGTTATCATATGGTTCTTTCCAATTTGTAGTTTAGTTCTCATCCATGCATATATATAACCACAAAATAGATATAGATACATGATATTAAACATCATGTTTATTAAGTCTAGTATCCACATGTCAATTTTTGTTGTTCATACTGGAAACAAATCTTACATTAGATAAATCATAATTTCACTAAGTCATTGATTAGATAAATCATATCTACTTAAGCCCTATACGATGCAACAATAACTCTGACAAGTCATGCACTAGATAAATTGTAACCAAGTAAGTCATACATTTGGTCATACATCCAACATTTCCATCATCAATACCAAATCCATCAATTGATTTTCACGTGTCCAACCAAATGTATATAATGTTCATAACTAACAACATGGAATTGCAAAATAGAACCTTAACATAGATAGCTATCTACATCAAAGTGGGCATCATAAACACTCATGTGACATCCTTGTGGAACCCCTCAATAAAAATTAGAGTTGAAACAGATTCAACTATCCGTCATGGAAAATAACATTTGAACCCGAATATGCTATAAGGTGGTAAGAAACAGATTAGTGCACTATCAATTCCACTAGAAGGTGCTGGTATAAGTTTCATGCATATAATTTCTTTAATACCTTAATGAATATAAAAGTCCCACTCTTCCAATTTGCTATTTTTTCATGTTCCAAAGCAATTAGCTAATCTTGAAAATAAAAGACTCAAAACTTCAGAAACTGTTTCCAACATGATTTTCATACTTTATATTTTTTGTAAATTGAGAGAAATGTTCTCTAAATGTCAAAGGTTAAAATTTATTATATATTTAATCATTGTTTACTAGTACTAAAAAAATTTCATGATATATATTGCAGCTCACAATATGACCAGACAAATGAGAAATAATTAAACGAACGAAATAATTTCCTTTGCCCTGCTGCTATTAGTATTTCCCTTCTAAATGGCACCACATCTCTAAGGATGCCTACTCCTTTCACAAGTGGCCAGTGATTACATAAGTTGCAAATAAAGTTGAGGGTCCTTTTATCCAAAACTAGAGACACATTATTTTTCACAACATTTTTATTCAACACTAGAATAAGGGTAAAAGTGTATTCTAATATTTTCACTGGTCTTTTATTGACTAAATTAGCTTCCATTCTAAAATCACAAATTCTCTACGATTTGATCTTCACATTTAATTTAAGATCATTAAAACAACTATCACAGTAAGCCTTACACAAGTCCATGGTATTCAATATATGTTGTCACTAGAAAATTCCACCACCCATAGAATAATCATTAACGTGACATATAGGATATTTCAACACATCCTAATCTGAATTCCCATGATTCATAGTCGCTTACTTCTCAAACTCGATATTTGTTATTATGACTTCCTCCATGAAGAATGACAACTATACTATCCGAAAGATAAACCTACTATTCAAATGGAAAATCTACTATATCTTAAAGAAGAATAATGATAATCTACTATCAACAGAATTAAAAGCCACCCTCATATGTAAAATAGAACTGACTACATTCTTTAGATTGGGACACATTTTGGGTATAAATTACTGGCTCCATTGTAAAGCTATATATGGATGCTAATGGTTCTTGTTGTGCATGTTGAAGAAAAATGGGTGAGATCAGGTCAAAGTTTGGGAAAATTTTGATAGATAACTCAACAACCTATCACCTAAGCTAAAGGAAGTCTATGCTATGCATTGCAACACTGACCTTGGGGCATGATTCTTGAAACAATTTCAAAAAAAGAACCCTATGAAGAATGTGGTCGCATCTTGCACTTGACATGTGGAATGTAAGGCAGGATTGTACAATCCATCATATAGGAATCACACCACTAGGGTAGGTATGAAACCTACACAAATACTCTCTTGTAAACAAGTATGTTCTTCATTGTATTTTCATCATGTTGTATCCCCTGGATAAGGCTTGAGATTTCCTAATGGAACTCTTACCTGACTTCACATTTTGTTGCCAACCACGATAAAAAGCAAAGCTTTCCATATAGGTTAGTTAAAAACATTGCATGACATTGCCATAGACCTAAACAAAGTTCGACAAGAAGAAAATGCATGTTCTCCAGATTGACAATGTAAGCTTTTAAGAATCATTCCAAAAGCCTAAAAATGTTAATGGAGTCTTCAATTGGCTTCAGTCAAGACAGTGAAGGTCATTAAACAAAATACATAGGTTATTCCAAATGATCCATGGTTCAAGGGAAATGCCTTGACTATGCAAGAACGGAAACAATGGCTAGAACTGGACCTTATGATGAGTAGGTAATACATATTACTAAATACAATTATCTATAAAAAATTTACATGTTCTTTATATGTGTTTGTATCATGTAAAATGTGTATGCACATACGCATCATGCCTATAATTAGGGAATGAATAGAGTCTATGGTGAATTCTAATGTGTAACTGAGTGTGTGTAAAATTATTATTCTATACAAGGAGAAGCTATATTCATTTAAATTTCTAAGATGTAGCTGAATTCAGAAGCTATCTTTTCTACTCAAGGGAACTTTTCTTCTATTGCACAATTAACTAAAATTGATTGAGAAGTTAATAATATTAATGTTCCAAGATCAAGTTTTGGGTTTCTTTAGCTTAGCTAGAAAGTCTATTCAACTTTTCTCATCTTGCTCTACCTTTGGTCCACAATAAAGGTATCAACTCCTCAATATTGATGCCAAATTTGAAAAATTATCAATTTCCCAGTACTCCAAGGAGTGAATCTTCTATCTTGAGTAGTGGAAGGTATGAAAAAGGATTTGTAAGGCCTAGGCTGATGAAAATTAACTGAACCTTATTATCTTGAAACTATTTGTAGAGTGCAATACCTAGGCTGGCATTGTCAGTTAAACTGATGGACTCCACATGCACCCATTATTGGGAGTTTCATTCACACTTGAATTTGCAATTTATCAACTGCATGACATTGTCTTTGGAAAGTCAAGACATTATAGATTCAACTATTCAGCCATCATAGCTTAATTCTGAATTGAATCCTTAAAACAACATAGAGATTTATCACCCTTTGCTGATTATATCTCGTCTAAATTTCTCCAACATTTTCAACTGATCACATCTAAAAGCCTAAGTAGTTCTTAAAAGCTTCATTGATCCGTTAATATCCAATAAACCTTTCATCTGCAAGACAACCATAGAGAGAAGGATCCAGTTGATCCAAATCGTGACCCTATGCAACAAATGGTAACAAAATACCAATGGTACAAATTTCAAATAAATCCTCAGAGCACCACGACATTCCAAATCCAGACAATGGCAGGGAACATCCCCAACATTCACTTGGTTTTCTAAGTTCACTATTTCTTGTAGAAGTAATCAACCAACTATCCACATAGAAAAGAGATGAGATACAGACACCAGTACCTCAGTTGTAGAATGAACAAAATCTAGTCTAAAAATTCTCTGTGAACCTCCAGATCCTCTCAAAGAGGAGGCTTTATGTTTAACACCTTCTCCTTCCAATGCCCAACAACCTCTCATGGATCATCATATACCTCCTAGTTCACCATAGGCAATATTCTTAGCAGAGAGGAAACTCAACAAAAATTTATGCACCGACAAAACAAATTTCCAATTGCAAAATTTCACCATCTACAACACCGAGTTGGATCTTTTACTTGCCCTCTTTCTCATTCCCTTGCCAACACAATAGATTTTCAATACAATTATCACGATGGGAAGGAACTTCAGCCTCTGGATCTAGGTTCCAGATTCATGATCACATCTTTGAAGCAACAAACAATGTTTGTACCCACATCTAATCTAATGGAAAGCCCTATACCTCAAGTAGGATCAAATAAGCCAAGTTCCATCTTATTTCTATAGTAGCCAACACATCTTGAGTTCATTAACACATATATGTGCATATCCGATGTGTCCAAAATTGAATCACTACCACTTCCATGTTGCTTACACCCCAACATAGTCACAACTACCTAAGAAACTCACCTTTGCTTTAACACCATTGACCTAGATGTCATATGGGTTTAGTAAGTGCAGCAGAATCTTGGGCTTATCATTCCACACAACTAAAAGATACCCAATTGCATCTTGCTCCCACCCCATCATATATGTTAAGAAACATACTTTTGCTTCAATGCCATAAAACACCAAAGCAACACATCTACACTTCTGTGTTCGATATGTGTAATGCATTCATCCTTGGCTATAAAAACAAGAAAGTCTTGTCTCCCCACAATTGAAGTGTGCCAACTTCCATATTTCTCTCACCCAAGCACAGGCATGGCTACCAAAACGGCTGAGTTGTGCACACAATAGCACCACTACCTAACATGGATACCAATTTGGTCCATCTATGCTCTCAATAGGGCCCATGGTCAAAAGGATTCTGATAGGACCCATTTGGGGTCTCAATAACATTGATGGCCAATGCCACTTAAATTATTCATCTGTATGCAAGTAACAACAATGGCCATCTTGACTATAAAAAGAGCTTATATATGCTCTACACAACACAAATCCAATGAGGTTAGCAATATAGCTCATTTATTCTTCCAACAACATCAGTGGCCAAAATAACTCAGCTTAGCTAACAACAATAATAGAAATACATGAACTTACTCACCAATAGCTCCCTAATCAATTCAAGTTATGCCAAGTTACTTCTTAGCCACAAATTTAAACTTTAGAACATGTTATCATAGGCTAGAACACTGGTTAAAAACACTGTTGGTGCTTTGTTTAAGTGTTGTGTGCATTTTACCTGCCTACCAACACCCCATTTCTGTTTGCTGGGTTTAGTGTTTGCCATGTAAACTACTACAACTAAATTTCTCCTTGAACGCACAGCTGGTCAACCTACAACAGTAATTATTCATTTATGGCTTTACAAGTCCACTAAATTCATTTTATATAACCTCAGTGATTCAATTATCTATAAACTATTAAGTCATCATCACTACACAACTCATCTCTTCTTAATATCAATGTCTTAAGCTCATGCATTCTCTTTCTAGTATATGGGAGTGGCCTTAAAGGCAGTCTCTTGGGCACAAACTTGCCTGAACCAACAATTTTCATGGATTACAGATGGGACTGAGATCTGCTTTTGGAGCATTCCTGGATCTTGTGGCTGATAAGGTAAGATGGTTGCATTTGCTTCAAAATAAGTTTACTAATTTTTGGTTGACTTGATTGTTTTTGTCGCTTACTTTTCATATATTAGGCTGTTGAAGGCCTTTATGGTTAGTCTCGTCTTATTTTCTTCTATGATTTTGGGGCAGAAAGAAATTGTTTGTTAAATAAAAAAAATGTTTCAAAAACGAAATGGCCATATACTGTGGCTTGCTTGTTTACACGAAATTCCTTTCATCTCGGATCACTTCTTCCTTTGTTTCTATTCACATCTCGATTTCATTTTCTCTTTTAAACTTTTACACTATGCCACACATCCAAACAAATTAATTTATATAACATAGTTTGTGAACCATCTATCCATGTCCAAATATGTCTCACCAATAAAATGTCCATATACTTGGAATATAAAGAAATCCATAAGGACAATATTTTTGACGAAGCGAGCCATGGCACACTTGGTTGATGTGGATCTAGTGGCATCCTATTTTTTTTTTAATTAGAACCATTTCATCACTCACAAAGCAATTTTTGGTCAATACTAAAAAAAAAACAAATCAGAGTTATGTGCTTTGTAGTTGCTATTTAAAAACAACACCAGATAGGGGTATAACTAATGTGCAAATTTCGAGAGCTTCAAAGCTGACATTAGATTATGTAAAGGGCATCACTAAATTTGAGAATTTACATCTTATCCTTTTCATGGAAAAAAACGAAAGATCCAGGGAATATGTTTGAAGAGGTTTCCTTCCAAGTTTCAACATGTATTTAGAGATCCCAATGAGAAATCTGGATATGCTTTCAAAACAAGCATTGGAAATGGGTGAACGCCTGATGGTGCTATAAAAATGATGGCGCTATTAAAAAAATGATAGTTTCCCTCTCCCTGAAGTCATGCCATTCTATTGAGAAGGAGTAGAATGAAAGAAGCCTATACTACCCTTTTTGCTTTTAGTAGAAAGGACTATGTGTCATTTGTTGTTAAGCTATTTTTAATTTGGCTATCAAGCCAAGAGATTTGAGAAAGATTGTAATAACAGTGGACTGTTGCGGACCGTGGTGTTTTTATTATGAATGGTATCTATTTCTAAGATACAAAAGTAAGACTATTAACTACAATTTTTGTGTCAGTAGATAGGTTCAGATTTTGCTTGATGAAGCAACATAGTGATTTTATCTTTTGGAGTGCCAAGGCACAACGATACACATATTTTGATTTCTCTTTGAAATATTGAATATACAACTTATTTTTTTTTTGGAAAGAAAAGGTTGTATAGGAGGGTCATATTTGGCAGTGGAATATTTTTTCTCAGTGTCATTATGCCATGTATTTACATGGTCACAACTTTTACCGATACTTATATTTTTTGTAAATTTAGAACTTGGTATAATCCCTTTGGAGCAACCTTCTCTTAGCTAATGTGAATAAAATGAAAAATAGAATAGTGAACAATTTGGAAAAGGTTAAACATGAAAGCCCGAAGATACAACAGAAATAACAGAAACAACAAAATGAACTAGTACCAACTAGAGTGAATGTTCGTATTAGAAACCTGCCTAAAAGAAGAATATTGTTAGATATTTGCAAGTGGCATTTAAAGGATGCCCATGCCTACTTCATATAAACCCTGTTGTGTCTGAAAATAGGAAAACAAGGGATCCTGTTTGCAAGGGTTTGGCATATATTATATATAAATATATATATATAATAATATATATATATATTATATAAGACAATCTAATTTAAAGAACAAATAGTATTTTCACTAGAATCTAATATAATTTCAAGCAAGGTTCTAATTTTTTTATTTTTGAATGCGTAAAAGTTTTTTTTTAGCTTCCCACTTAAAAATAAAAAATAACCCTAAAAACAAGAGAAATCATTTGGTTTATTAGTTACAGTACAAGCTTTTTAGTTCATTGTTTATCAAAATCTGAAATATAAACTTTGTCTTGATTATAGTATATTTTGGAGTTAAGTTCATCAGGTTGTTTGAATAAGATAAACGTCATAATCCGAAAGAGTTTCGAAGGTTTCAATATTGATAAGAAGACATGGGGGCCATGAAAACCTACTTGGCAGGTGTACAAGGAAAAATCTATCATTCGACATTTGAAGGCGCAACAAATTTTACTATCATATTTTTTTTAGTGAGCCTCTACGATGAAGTGTAGCGTGGGATACTTTTCGAATTAAATTGGGTTAGTGATGTAAATGAGCATATATCGACATCAGAAAGAATTGAGAATCTTCATAATGTGCACAATGGATTATAATGATTAATCATTGTAAAAATAATTAGCTATGTTCACTTAAACATCCCAAGATTCTCCAAGAATGGGAATCCAAAAGTATGGAAAATATTTTCCGTCATGGTTTTTCCATCACCGTTAAAACGTTATTCAGATCTGTTGGCTTCTACAGAGCTAGTAGTCACCATGACAAATGCAAAATGGAATCAAAATTTGTTTGCATATGTTCGCTGTTGGAGTAGCATACGAACTAAGTTTTTCCCACTTCAAACATCACAACACCAACTCTTAATCAAGTTCCAAGGGAACAACATAAAACTTCAGATCACTACAGCAATAAGGCATTTCATGACACCAATCCAAATGTGATTTCTCTTAATGCCATGATCACCAAACATGATCAGAATGGGAGACTGAAGGATGCACGCCAAGTGTTTGACGAAATGTCCAAACGAAGTATCGTTTCTTGGAATGCTATCATTGTGGGATATGCCCTGAATAAACATATCAATGATGCACGATCATTGTTTGATCAAATGTCTGAACGAGATGTGGTATCCTAGAATGTCATGATTGCAGGGTATGTTCAGTATGGCCGAATTGATGATGCATACCAACTGTTTGACAAAATTCCTGATTGGGATGTAGTTTCTTGGAATATTGTTACTTCAGGTTATACCAGACATAAGAGGATTGAGGATGCCCAATGACTATTTGATAAAATGCCTGAGTGAAATGTGGTTTCATGGAACACAATGATGTCAGGATATGTACAGATTGGAATATTGGAAGATGTTTAGAGGATGTTTGACCCAGTACCTCGACAAAATGTCGTATCATGGATGACAATGATAATAGGATATGCCCAACATGGGAACATGGAGCAAGCCCATGAGATGTTTGATAAAATTCCTAAAAGAAATGTCATATCATGGAATGCTATGATTTCAGGGTATGTACATAATGGGCAGAGTGAGGAGGCCTTCAAACTTCTTTTTTTTCTAAAATGGAGCAGGTTGGCATGAAGAGAAACTAGTCAACCTTCACTAGTGTTCTAAGTGGATGTGCCAGTCTAGCAGCTATGGAGCAGGGAAAGTAGTTCCATCAACGTATCATTAAAACATAGTTTAAATCATATGTTCTTGTAGGCAATGCTCTTGTAACCATGTATGCTAAATGCGGGAGTATAATATGTTTTTACTTCAGATTTATTGCTTTTCATGGCAATAAAGAGGGTATCATTTTCAATCTAATACAATCCATTATATGTATATATATTAGGATTATAAGTCCTTATGAGCGCTATAAGATTTTATAGTGTAATTTGGGTTTAGTGGGCTTTGGGTCCAAATTTTGAACCAAAGCTCTGATACCAAGTGTAAGGCCCTATCCTAGGGTCTTCTAATAGATCTATTTTCTCTGGAATTTAAATGCAATAAGAGGCAATAATTTACTTTCTTACAAGACTTTTAGACAATGAAAATTTTACCATTTACATTCTAATCCCTATAACTTATAATGAACTTTTCATTTCAATAATTTACATGAGTAATCTATGCATAGAGGAATACCTGTACCAGTGGCAGGTGGAGATTCCCTTGAGCTGCTACTCCTGCTGAAACACTCTTCTTGGTTACTAACTGGATTTACCTCCTAGCCAACTAGGAAATAATTCCTAGCCTAAGAAACCTCCACAGGTTCCCTAGCTCTTCGAGCCCAAGTCCAACCAGATGTAGCGTGTGTCCAAAATGAATAATCCAGACCAAGACGAGCAATATTTCCCTCCTCTCAACAAACCCAAGAAAACCTCCACAGGTTCCTTAGGTCTCCAAAATCACAACAAATCCTAAAATCACAACCAACCCCAAAATCAAAGCTAGACCCCCACATGCCCCTTTTCTCCCTTTCTCCTTCCCTTTTTATAGCCTCCCTTTCTTCACCACCTCAACCACCTCTCATTAATGTCATTAACTTATCCTCCATCCTTACAGTTTACTTCTCTTCTCCCAAGTAAATCTGGGAATACATTTGGAAATGTGATATGAATATAAAATTGGGAAATTAATGGGAGAGGACCATGTCTTCCCCCAAGTAAATCTGAGAGTACATTTGGGAATGTGAGATGAATATATATATTTGTAATTAAATGGAGAGGACCATGTCTTCTCCCAAGTAAATGTGAGATTACATTTGAGAATATGAGATGTAATTAAATGGAGAGGACCATGTCTTCTCCCTAGTAAATGTGAGATGTAATTAAATGGAGATGACCATGTCATCTCCCTAGTAAATGTGAGAGTACATTTGGGAATGTGAGATGAATATATATATAATTTGAAATAATGAAAGGAGACCATATCCTACCTAAGATTCAATTTGAGAAGGCAAGTTGGGAATTTGAATAAAATAGAAATAATGAATTTTATATTAGTAAATAAATTTATAGTTTCCAAAATGAAGGTATTCACCAATATTTCTAAATATTTTTAGGTAATGTAAACATTAATAAAATTTTCATGATAAGATTTAAGTGGGGCATTACACAGGGTGAGGAACTCGGTTAGATGTGCCATTTGTTGAGTAGTTCTTGGATATATTGTTCGATTTCATTCTTTTCGAAAATAGAGAGGTGGTAGATTGGCCCATTGAGTAGAGGTGCACTGGGGGTTAGATTGGTTGAATGCTTGACCTAACAGTGCAGAGGTACCCTTATGGGTGAGGAGAAGATGTTTATGTATTCTTCCATGACTTTATCGAAATAAATTTTTTTCTTGGAGGAGCCCTATGTTGAGCCCATGGAATTGGCCACAAACTTCTCCTTATTTTGAGCGCAAATTAGGAAGAAGAAAAATTTCCTAGTCTAGGAGGTGACCTTACTGCATTGCTTGGCAAAGATCAAGGAAATGGTAATAAGTGGGGCTACCTTTGGTATCCTGTATAGTTTTTCCCCAAAAGAAATAATAACACCATAAGGTCTAGACTCATACACAACATGACATTTCTACAATATGGTTGGTATAACTTAACATCACAAGCTTCCATCGGAGCAACATCACACAATACCTTGTCCTTGAAAGGCTTAATGCTGCAGGGAAGGCAACATTGTTGGTTGACATGAAGATCTCACCCTTGATGGAGCCACCCAATGGTGTATGGTTGTGGGTGTGATGTGGCTGGCAGGCCCAACTAATTAATGATATCTATTGAGATGCGATTCTTTTGACTCTTTCTATTGGCAATGAAACACAATGAAGCACCGTTCATCGACACTTGTGAGTTAAATATGCACTCACCTTCCTCCTAATCTTTGGGCTCAATTTTCTAGACCTTGGTGGTGGAAACCGTTGATATTGGGTTCCACATTAATATCTATTTCCCCTTGGCTAGATATAGTTCATAGTTGGAACCTACATTTGACTCTGAGGCTTTAAGCTCATTCATTAGAAATTTCCTTGTAGAAAATTCATTGGTTTTATGAGAGCGGGATCTCATGGAACTCACACCACTTTCCTGTGTCTTTCTTTGTCTTCCCATTACCATTCTTTGTTTGCAGATTAGATGGGTTGTCGTGGGGTGGTACACCCTAGATATGTCCTTTGTTCTATGATTTGGGGATGCCCTTTCCTTGCTTCTACTATGAAGGATTAACATATCGAAAGTATCACTTCTTCTATTTAATTTTTTGTTCGACTTTGATATCATATTAGCATGTTGCGTCAAGCGAGGAGCTATCTAGGAACTCGGTTTCTATCTGGATGTATTTGTGCAAATATCCATGATACTTGAGCACTAGAGTTTTTGATACCTATCTTGATATGCAATGTATAAAAACTATTTCTGAACTCAAGCACTACTTGGTCCCTTTCATGTCGTAGTGTGGTTCATCTCATGTATTGGTCTTTGTAGCTTCCAAAAGGGTAATATTGTTCCTTGAAAACATCCCTAAAAGAGTCCAAAGTGGGTGTGATTGAAAATAATGTAGATTCCTTCACGACCCTTTGCTCAAGGCATATTTTCCACTAATCCTTAACATTGGGGGTGGCCTTAAGGAGTGCAAATGTAACCTTTTCTCTACTGGAAGAATTGTGAATCGAAAAATACCCTTCAAGGATATTTAACCATTTTTCTAGAGCATTTGAATCTATCTTGCATTCAAATATAGGAATATCAAAATCGACTTGTACCTTAAAGAGGGTGATCCCTCTAAATTGACCGCTTAATGAAGATGCATCACTTATCCACATTTGTCGAAGAATCCAGGAAAAATTATCCATCATCTCATTTCTTTGTTGTTTGAGGGATTCTTTGAGAAATAGTTTAATATGATCTCCTAGTACATAATATTTCTTTTTTTTTTTTT
>APFE031152395.1:144513-179356 GCA_000404065.3 Pinus taeda
TTTCACTAGAATCTAATATAATTTCAAGCAAGGTTCTAATTTTTTTATTTTTGAATGCGTAAAAGTTTTTTTTTAGCTTCCCACTTAAAAATAAAAAATAACCCTAAAAACAAGAGAAATCATTTGGTTTATTAGTTACAGTACAAGCTTTTTAGTTCATTGTTTATCAAAATCTGAAATATAAACTTTGTCTTGATTATAGTATATTTTGGAGTTAAGTTCATCAGGTTGTTTGAATAAGATAAACGTCATAATCCGAAAGAGTTTCGAAGGTTTCAATATTGATAAGAAGACATGGGGGCCATGAAAACCTACTTGGCAGGTGTACAAGGAAAAATCTATCATTCGACATTTGAAGGCGCAACAAATTTTACTATCATATTTTTTTTAGTGAGCCTCTACGATGAAGTGTAGCGTGGGATACTTTTCGAATTAAATTGGGTTAGTGATGTAAATGAGCATATATCGACATCAGAAAGAATTGAGAATCTTCATAATGTGCACAATGGATTATAATGATTAATCATTGTAAAAATAATTAGCTATGTTCACTTAAACATCCCAAGATTCTCCAAGAATGGGAATCCAAAAGTATGGAAAATATTTTCCGTCATGGTTTTTCCATCACCGTTAAAACGTTATTCAGATCTGTTGGCTTCTACAGAGCTAGTAGTCACCATGACAAATGCAAAATGGAATCAAAATTTGTTTGCATATGTTCGCTGTTGGAGTAGCATACGAACTAAGTTTTTCCCACTTCAAACATCACAACACCAACTCTTAATCAAGTTCCAAGGGAACAACATAAAACTTCAGATCACTACAGCAATAAGGCATTTCATGACACCAATCCAAATGTGATTTCTCTTAATGCCATGATCACCAAACATGATCAGAATGGGAGACTGAAGGATGCACGCCAAGTGTTTGACGAAATGTCCAAACGAAGTATCGTTTCTTGGAATGCTATCATTGTGGGATATGCCCTGAATAAACATATCAATGATGCACGATCATTGTTTGATCAAATGTCTGAACGAGATGTGGTATCCTAGAATGTCATGATTGCAGGGTATGTTCAGTATGGCCGAATTGATGATGCATACCAACTGTTTGACAAAATTCCTGATTGGGATGTAGTTTCTTGGAATATTGTTACTTCAGGTTATACCAGACATAAGAGGATTGAGGATGCCCAATGACTATTTGATAAAATGCCTGAGTGAAATGTGGTTTCATGGAACACAATGATGTCAGGATATGTACAGATTGGAATATTGGAAGATGTTTAGAGGATGTTTGACCCAGTACCTCGACAAAATGTCGTATCATGGATGACAATGATAATAGGATATGCCCAACATGGGAACATGGAGCAAGCCCATGAGATGTTTGATAAAATTCCTAAAAGAAATGTCATATCATGGAATGCTATGATTTCAGGGTATGTACATAATGGGCAGAGTGAGGAGGCCTTCAAACTTCTTTTTTTTCTAAAATGGAGCAGGTTGGCATGAAGAGAAACTAGTCAACCTTCACTAGTGTTCTAAGTGGATGTGCCAGTCTAGCAGCTATGGAGCAGGGAAAGTAGTTCCATCAACGTATCATTAAAACATAGTTTAAATCATATGTTCTTGTAGGCAATGCTCTTGTAACCATGTATGCTAAATGCGGGAGTATAATATGTTTTTACTTCAGATTTATTGCTTTTCATGGCAATAAAGAGGGTATCATTTTCAATCTAATACAATCCATTATATGTATATATATTAGGATTATAAGTCCTTATGAGCGCTATAAGATTTTATAGTGTAATTTGGGTTTAGTGGGCTTTGGGTCCAAATTTTGAACCAAAGCTCTGATACCAAGTGTAAGGCCCTATCCTAGGGTCTTCTAATAGATCTATTTTCTCTGGAATTTAAATGCAATAAGAGGCAATAATTTACTTTCTTACAAGACTTTTAGACAATGAAAATTTTACCATTTACATTCTAATCCCTATAACTTATAATGAACTTTTCATTTCAATAATTTACATGAGTAATCTATGCATAGAGGAATACCTGTACCAGTGGCAGGTGGAGATTCCCTTGAGCTGCTACTCCTGCTGAAACACTCTTCTTGGTTACTAACTGGATTTACCTCCTAGCCAACTAGGAAATAATTCCTAGCCTAAGAAACCTCCACAGGTTCCCTAGCTCTTCGAGCCCAAGTCCAACCAGATGTAGCGTGTGTCCAAAATGAATAATCCAGACCAAGACGAGCAATATTTCCCTCCTCTCAACAAACCCAAGAAAACCTCCACAGGTTCCTTAGGTCTCCAAAATCACAACAAATCCTAAAATCACAACCAACCCCAAAATCAAAGCTAGACCCCCACATGCCCCTTTTCTCCCTTTCTCCTTCCCTTTTTATAGCCTCCCTTTCTTCACCACCTCAACCACCTCTCATTAATGTCATTAACTTATCCTCCATCCTTACAGTTTACTTCTCTTCTCCCAAGTAAATCTGGGAATACATTTGGAAATGTGATATGAATATAAAATTGGGAAATTAATGGGAGAGGACCATGTCTTCCCCCAAGTAAATCTGAGAGTACATTTGGGAATGTGAGATGAATATATATATTTGTAATTAAATGGAGAGGACCATGTCTTCTCCCAAGTAAATGTGAGATTACATTTGAGAATATGAGATGTAATTAAATGGAGAGGACCATGTCTTCTCCCTAGTAAATGTGAGATGTAATTAAATGGAGATGACCATGTCATCTCCCTAGTAAATGTGAGAGTACATTTGGGAATGTGAGATGTAATTAAATGGAGAGGACCATGTCTTCTTCTAAGTAAACGTGAGTGTACATTTGGGAATGTGAGATGAATATATATATAATTTGAAATAATGAAAGGAGACCATATCCTACCTAAGATTCAATTTGAGAAGGCAAGTTGGGAATTTGAATAAAATAGAAATAATGAATTTTATATTAGTAAATAAATTTATAGTTTCCAAAATGAAGGTATTCACCAATATTTCTAAATATTTTTAGGTAATGTAAACATTAATAAAATTTTCATGATAAGATTTAAGTGGGGCATTACACAGGGTGAGGAACTCGGTTAGATGTGCCATTTGTTGAGTAGTTCTTGGATATATTGTTCGATTTCATTCTTTTCGAAAATAGAGAGGTGGTAGATTGGCCCATTGAGTAGAGGTGCACTGGGGGTTAGATTGGTTGAATGCTTGACCTAACAGTGCAGAGGTACCCTTATGGGTGAGGAGAAGATGTTTATGTATTCTTCCATGACTTTATCGAAATAAATTTTTTTCTTGGAGGAGCCCTATGTTGAGCCCATGGAATTGGCCACAAACTTCTCCTTATTTTGAGCGCAAATTAGGAAGAAGAAAAATTTCCTAGTCTAGGAGGTGACCTTACTGCATTGCTTGGCAAAGATCAAGGAAATGGTAATAAGTGGGGCTACCTTTGGTATCCTGTATAGTTTTTCCCCAAAAGAAATAATAACACCATAAGGTCTAGACTCATACACAACATGACATTTCTACAATATGGTTGGTATAACTTAACATCACAAGCTTCCATCGGAGCAACATCACACAATACCTTGTCCTTGAAAGGCTTAATGCTGCAGGGAAGGCAACATTGTTGGTTGACATGAAGATCTCACCCTTGATGGAGCCACCCAATGGTGTATGGTTGTGGGTGTGATGTGGCTGGCAGGCCCAACTAATTAATGATATCTATTGAGATGCGATTCTTTTGACTCTTTCTATTGGCAATGAAACACAATGAAGCACCGTTCATCGACACTTGTGAGTTAAATATGCACTCACCTTCCTCCTAATCTTTGGGCTCAATTTTCTAGACCTTGGTGGTGGAAACCGTTGATATTGGGTTCCACATTAATATCTATTTCCCCTTGGCTAGATATAGTTCATAGTTGGAACCTACATTTGACTCTGAGGCTTTAAGCTCATTCATTAGAAATTTCCTTGTAGAAAATTCATTGGTTTTATGAGAGCGGGATCTCATGGAACTCACACCACTTTCCTGTGTCTTTCTTTGTCTTCCCATTACCATTCTTTGTTTGCAGATTAGATGGGTTGTCGTGGGGTGGTACACCCTAGATATGTCCTTTGTTCTATGATTTGGGGATGCCCTTTCCTTGCTTCTACTATGAAGGATTAACATATCGAAAGTATCACTTCTTCTATTTAATTTTTTGTTCGACTTTGATATCATATTAGCATGTTGCGTCAAGCGAGGAGCTATCTAGGAACTCGGTTTCTATCTGGATGTATTTGTGCAAATATCCATGATACTTGAGCACTAGAGTTTTTGATACCTATCTTGATATGCAATGTATAAAAACTATTTCTGAACTCAAGCACTACTTGGTCCCTTTCATGTCGTAGTGTGGTTCATCTCATGTATTGGTCTTTGTAGCTTCCAAAAGGGTAATATTGTTCCTTGAAAACATCCCTAAAAGAGTCCAAAGTGGGTGTGATTGAAAATAATGTAGATTCCTTCACGACCCTTTGCTCAAGGCATATTTTCCACTAATCCTTAACATTGGGGGTGGCCTTAAGGAGTGCAAATGTAACCTTTTCTCTACTGGAAGAATTGTGAATCGAAAAATACCCTTCAAGGATATTTAACCATTTTTCTAGAGCATTTGAATCTATCTTGCATTCAAATATAGGAATATCAAAATCGACTTGTACCTTAAAGAGGGTGATCCCTCTAAATTGACCGCTTAATGAAGATGCATCACTTATCCACATTTGTCGAAGAATCCAGGAAAAATTATCCATCATCTCATTTCTTTGTTGTTTGAGGGATTCTTTGAGAAATAGTTTAATATGATCTCCTAGTACATAATATTTCTTTTTTTTTTTTTCTGCCATGGGAGACATCAAAGTCAGCAAGGATGGTCTTACTAGGACTCTAGTAATTTGAATCCCAACTCCTTATACCCCAACTTCATTGGGGACATGCAAAAAAATATATATATAAAGAGTAGACCACTCATATTCCACTGATTTGAATTTATGAAGGGAATGAATTGAGACCACAATCAACATATGGGTGATGATTCTCTACCCAACCATAGGCTCAAATGCACCCTATATTTCTACCACTAGTCACCCCCAAGACCTCAATAAACAAAAATGCCAAATCGTCTTAGTCTTGTCCTCAATTACCCCAAACAAAAGAGAAAACATTTATCTTTCTTCTCCTTCCTTATATTGAATCCATTCAAGATAAATACTTTGATCCCTATGATCTACTTGTCATTTTGCAATTATTTCATTATCTTAACTTGTTCCTTTCCCAATACCTTATCTTATTTTTAGCGATTTTAATTTGTTGTAGATAAGTATTTTTTATTTTTATTATTCTTATTATCATTATACTTAATTTATTAATTCTTATACTTTCTAATTTGATATTTATTTATTATTATCATCATCATCATTATTATTATTATTATTATTATAGTATCACTTATTTAGGAATATGGGGTATTATGTTATGCAACCAACTCACAAAATAAAATAAAATATAGATGAACGACTTGAGAAATAGCCTCTTCGAGGGGGAAGCTTCCTTTACATCACATAAATGAACAATTCTTGGATGATATAAATGATAAGACCTCCTTGGTATATATAGCAGTCTAAGGGGTCATAATATAATTAGAGCCTACATAACAATAATAATGTAAGGGTACAACAATAACAATAGTGGGCTTCTATGGGGCACAACAATAAAAACATGAAGGATACATGGGAAAACCAATAAAAATAGGGAGTACACTAACAATAACAATAATGGGAATACACTAGTATTATAGGGACCTAACATATCCCTCTCCTTCAAAAAGTGTTGTCCTCAACACTTGAGTAGTTTCAGATGCTTTTGTATAAAATTATCATCCTCCGATGTGGAATCTTCATTGGTAAGTTCTTACACTTAATGAGATACTATGAAATTAATCGATTCTATAGCTGTCAGGTTCTTTTTTTCTGTGACTGCTTCAGGCTAAAATATGATTTTTCCTTCTTCGTCAAGTTTTGGAAACATTGTTTGAACTAGGAGCTTGTCACTAATAACTTTGTTTAAGCATGAAACATGGAAAACTTTGTGTACTCAGGGAGATGTAGACAACTCCAATTTGTATGCCATATTACCAATCTTTTGCAACACCTTGTAAGAACCATATTACTTGGGTTATAATTTATTATCCTTCTTAGATTACATGAGGGACATTTGTTTGTATGGATGTAGTCATAAAAATACCTAGTTGCCTACATCAAAACTTCTTTCACTATAATGTTGATCTAACTATCGTTTCATTTGATTCTATGCCAGAGTGAGGTCATCTTTTAAGAGTTGGATAACTTGTTGTTGATGCTCGATCTGATATTACAATGCTTGAACCTTAGAATTTTCTCTTAAATATGATATGATGGATGGTGGATGATATCCATAAAGTGCCATAAATGGGGTCATTTTTGCTGCAGTATGGAGGGAATTTTTATACCACCATTCAACTAGAGGTAACCACTTTACCCATTGTGTTTGTTTATCAAACATAAATCAACGAAGATATCCTTCCAAACATTTGTTCACTATCTTAGTTTGCACGTCAGATTGAGGATGATACAATGAGCTATGCACTAATTGAGTACCAAGACAAGGAAATAATTCTGTGCAAAAATTTCTTGTGAAAATGGGATCTCTATCACTTACAATAATATTTGGGTTTCCATGTAGATTTTGAATTGTTTCCATAAATGCAGTAGCAATTGTACTGGCTTTAAAAGGATGAGATAATGCACAAAAGTGTGCATACTTGGTAATTCTATCAATTACCACCATGAGAACACTCTTTCCTTTAGACTTGGGTAAACCTATGATAAAATCCATCAATACCCCCTCTCAATGTTGAATTGGAATGGCTAAAGGTTGTAACAGACCTAGGGTCTGAATTGTCTCAACTTTATTTTGTTGGAAAACCAAACATTTTGCCACAAAAGTCTGACACATTTTGCACATTCAACCAACAAAGTTTATATGCCATATTCAATTTCATACCTTACATATAATATATATTATGGCTCCACTCGAAACATACACACTTTATGGAAATCTTATACCCATTCACCAACGAGTTATATGAATTAATTCATGAATCAATGACTCACATAAATTTTCATGTCATACCTATGGTCATATGGAACACAGCCTTTACATGGTATTCACATTATATAAAAGGCTAATGCACATATAAAATACATATACCTCTCTCTCAAAACTCATTGTTTATGGTCTTCAAAACATATTCACAACGCTAACCATAATATATGTGATATTCTATCGATCATTAAAAAGCTTCAACGCAGGTAAACACACTAGCCCATGGTATCAGAGTAGGCGTACTCCTGCCCTGCCCATATTTGAGCCACTGGGTTTGTGGCCTCTCTGTGCATCTCATCTCTGCAATATTGGCTCTATCCTATTTTTCTATAACGTGAGTGTTCTAATTGTGCATTGTTCCTATCCATAGGAATTCTAACGCTAAAAAAAAAGGTTGTTGCCTATGAGAAACCCATTTCTTTACTGTTCCCCTAACATTACACTCCACTAATTTGGCCTTTGTTGAGATCCATTTTCTCATTTCTGTGCGCTCTCTCTAATTGTTAGTGCTCTTTCTCTACAACGTCCTCTGTACTTCTGCGAAATTTCGAGTGTGAGTTATGTTCGATTGTTGCATTTGCAATTTGAATATTTGAAGGTTGAAGGAGAACACTGTCTCTTTATTCTTTGGGTACACTGGTTAATTTTTGGTCTCCATTCGAGCCTTGCATTGAAATTCCCGTTTGGAACATTTATGAAGTGAGAATTGAGGTACCTTTAAATTGACACCAGCTAAGGTAAATTATTATGGTTGAAAGTTGCGTGTACTATGTGTTGATTAAACTCTTGGGAATTCTATAATCCTTGCATTGAATCTCTGTGAACAATTTATAGAGAGTGATTTGTGTTCCTGGTTATGCATTTGTGTTCATATGTTCATTAATTATCCATTAAATTTTGTATTCAATGTGCATTGAAATTGTTGTGGTTGGTTCGTTCCTATCACTTTAATGAAGCATTTCAACTCAGTTGTGTGATTGTATATGTTAGTCCTTGTTCTACTCATCTGTGAATTGTCAATACCTGCATTGACCACCATTTGAAGTTTGGAAGGTCATGCATGTTGAGTGCTGGTAGTATGGGTTGTTTTCTGCATTGTGTTGGTGAATGCACATTCAAGTGTTTGTTGCATTACGTTGGTGAATGAACATTCAAGTGTTTGCTTCTATAACATTTTTTTGAAAGTCATGTGGTGTATCATGGTTGTGTCATGAGTGGTATCAATGATGTGCGTTGTTTTTTATGTGTGCATTGAAAGGGTCGTATGGTGGTATGTTGCGATGGTGTGCTTGATAAATTTGAAGGGTCTATATTAAACTTGGTATGCATTAATGCATTGACTTGTGAGGTGACTAGATATGCGTTAGTTGTTTGTAGGATGTGTTTGATGTTGGTAAATTAAATGTTGGTATGCAATGAGTTCCTTTTTTGAAAACCAAGGGAAGTGTATTTATATGTAAATCTTGTTAATAAAATGCAAATCATGATTTATCCTACTCTTTTTGTTTAAATTTTTCTTCTAACGTGGTATCATAGCTCATGGTTTCTTGAATAATCCTGAGTGTTTTGGTTCACCTAATGCTTCTCTACATTTAGTTCTTCCCATTTCTCTGTATGCACAATCCAACAATAAGTTTTTCAAAATCTTGAGTACCCTCCTAAGGGCGAGATGTGAAATTCCAAAAGAATATTTTAATTAAGTTGTGAATTCTTACAAAGATATAAGCGATCTTTGTACCATAATGAATCATTTTTTCAGCTAAATGTATCAAATGTACTGGGATATTGCTGCAACTCTTGAATGAGTGTCAACACCTCTTCATCCTTCTTCCATTCATCCCTTGCTTCGGTTATCCAATTAAGTTGGATAATAGAAATGGCATAAAGCAATGCTTTCACATCTTCATCCTTTCTTGAGGGTGCATCTGCAACAACATTCTTATTCCCATTTTTGTAGATGATTTCAACATCATAACCCAACATCTTTCTGACCCATTTTTTCTACTCTCCTAAAGATAATCTTTGTTCTAAAAAATATTTAAGACTATCATGATCTGTGTTTCCCTTGAAGTGTCTTCCCATTAGGTAAGGCCGCCATTGTTTTAGTGCATGTAGTATTACCAACATTTACTTCTCATAAATAGGTTTGTGTAAATACTTTCCTTTGATTGGATGAATTTCAAAAGAAATCGGTCTCCCTTCTTGCATTAAAACAATGCCAATTCGTTTCCTGAGGCATCTCATTCCACAATAAAGGTTTTTGTGAAGTCTGGTGCAGCTAAGACCAATGGCTGGCACATTACCTCTTTAAGCTGTTCAAAGGCCTTAGTTGCATCCGGAGTCCAAGAAAATGCATCTTTCTTCAGTAATGTTATTAGAGGTGTTGCTATTCTTCTGTAATTCTTAACAAACTTGCGTTAATACCTTTTCAACCCGAGAAATCCTCAAAGATGCTTCATGGTTGTGGGGATTTTCCATTCCTTAATGGATTTAGTTTTTTTAGGGTCTACCTAACACCCTCAGAAGATACAATATGACCCTAATATTCCACCTCCTATACTCCAAAGAAAAATTTGGAGGTTTTTTCATATAATTGTTTCTCTTCCTATTATCACAATGTAGTTGTTAGTTTTAAAAGCGTTGATATTTTTAGTGTTAGAACTGATTTGTAATAAACATGGTTAAAATGTTGATAAGTAGAGTACCAATTCTATTGTAATATTTGAAAATAAAAAAAATGTTGATAATTAAAGAGCAGTGAAAATTTCTGAAGGCAATTCAATTAAGCTCCAACAACTGGAATATCAATGCCAAAGTGAGAAATTCAAAATTTTGTCTTATGTCCAAATAATGCGTTGATGGAGTACATGTCAGCAAATGAGTGAAAATATTTCAAGAAAGCACTGATGAGTCATATGGTGATGTGACATGATTGGTATCCGGTTCCGTTGCTGAGAGGTAACATCTAGTTAAAAGGTTATGATTGCAGGAGATATTTTTATGTAAGCACCAAGTGAG
Organism: Pinus taeda; assembly: GCA_000404065.3. Classification (NCBI taxonomy): domain Eukaryota; kingdom Viridiplantae; phylum Streptophyta; class Pinopsida; order Pinales; family Pinaceae; genus Pinus; species Pinus taeda. The sequence goes on from APFE031152395.1 coordinate 154,754, forward strand.
TTGATAATACGTTTTAATCATTACCACACTATAAAATCATTTATTTTGAATGGTTAAACCCGTATGATGATGGTTAACTATTATGTGTTTACACCGAGAGAAACAAATTTGTTACTATCCCAAAGATCAAGGATCGAATCCCTCTCCCGGTTCTAATGTTAACATTTTACGGTGTGAAATATGGGAAGAAGTGGAATATTACATAGAGGCGAACCTAAAGAACCCAATTTTATCAAGGTTTATATAGAGATTTGACAACATTTTCAAGAATCGGGATGGGAGCAATTTTTCTCACGGTGTGTAGGCTACCACGATGGAGTTGCTAGAGCTTTTGCAGAGGGATTTGATGGTCAACAAGTTAGTGTTGGAGGAGTTTCATTTCATGTCACTGAGTATCTAATTGCAAAGGTCACGAGCCTCCTTTCCTATGGAGAAAGAGCCTATGGTTCGCATTGATGTGCCATTCTTTTTTAGGGACGAGTTTAAAGACAAAGATTGGTGTTCAAGAATTCATAGGTCTTGCTTGAAGGACGAGTGGAATTGTCTTCTACATATTACCCAATTCTATTTCACATGTGAAGGATGATTCAATCAGGTAAACCTCTACCATTTTTGGTTCCTATCTCACATAGCAGGTCAGTTAGGATAAATATTCCCTATTTCTTATTAGAAAGTTTGAAGCATATGTCTGCTAGGGTTAGAGCTGGACGAAATGCATCTACCCATTTCAGATATCATAAAAGTATTATTTTCTAGTAATCGAAAGTAATTTGAGAAAGGTTGGGAACATTTCCTATTTTGGGGAGGGTTTGACACTCAAAATATAAAACCGTAAAGGGGTAGGAAGAATGAGAGAAAAAATAAAGCCAAGAAACCCAAAAACCTAGAACATGGGACCTCATCTGTGCAAGCAAGAATCCAACAAAAAGAATAACCAGTTCCTCCCTTAGTTCGTGAATTTCCCAATGTGTATACTAGAAAAAGTGATAGGTTGAGGAAAAAAAAGGACGCCCCTTCTTCCATTGTACCACTACCTACAGACACATAGGTCAGCAAGCAGATAGAGAAAGCCAAGGGAAAAATGATTGAGCCTAAAGTAGAGCAAACACTAGTTGACAAAGAACCCACCTTAGAAGAGATGTTTAAAGGTGGAAAAATACTACAAACTAGATCGTGGAATAAGCTGAGGCTAAACATCAAACTGAAGAAGAATACGAAGTTGGCAAAAGAAGTCATAGATGTAGATAAAACCCCTTAAAAAGACTTAATCATAAATCATGAGGAGTCCACAAGCTCAAAAAGATCCAAGAAAATCAAAGACTCAAAGAAAGGGGTTGCTATAGAGGCCTAGAAGACTAAGAGAAAAATGATAACTAATGTTGATACCCTATTGGAAGCAACTAGCACACTAAGCTAGCTGATTTTTGACAACACATTTTTTATTGCCAACTACCTAGGTGGAATTTTGACTGAAGGCTGATAACTAGCATGTCATCAATTTTTGCAAGATTAAATTTTTATGAGCGCTGATAGTTTCAGTGTCAGCGGTTTGCACTGTGAATATTTCGAAGAGCGTTGATAGTTTCAGTGTTAGTGCAATTTTGCAAACACTATCTATAAAGTGTTGACAACCAGATCATCAACGATCCTAATCATTTTTCAGTTTTTGAAAGGATATCAATGAAATTGTCAGTGTTATTAGATCAACAAGCCCAAAAATAGGAAATACATAACTAATAGTATTTTTATTAGGAAAATGAGGCGTAAGTTCTAACAAATCAGACATAATATTAGTCAATGCTTTTTACCTAGTTTTCTAGCTAATGTTTAGGCATGATGTTATAGTTTGGATGCATATATGTTTGAGTTTATATATTATATGTTAATCTAGGCTGTCATTGATGTCAATATAGCAGTGTTTGTGATGGAAAATTCTTATGATCATAATGTTTCCCATGAAAGATCCAAGGATTGAATACAGATGTAATAGAAATAGTGGAACCAAAGAGGAAAGCTATTGGAAGCCGAGGAAAGCCAAAGAGTAAGAGAAACAAGTCATTGAAAGCCAATAAGAGAAGAGAAGCAATATATCGGAAGCAGTTTATAGGTAGGAGTTAAGATATTGGTGCTTTATCAGAGAAATTATATTGTCGTGTTATCAGCGGTTCTATTATATTAAGTTATGTAAACACTACTCAAACCCCCAGTTGCAATATAATTAAGTCAAGAAATGAATGACAAAGATCAAACCCAAGTGATTGTGGAAGAAGAATGACGGAGGAATAGATCTGGATCATCAGATCGACAGATCTATTAGATCGATGATGATCAGCAATTGCGGGGGTAGGAAAATACAGATTTCCTTGATTGTGGGTGAAGTCCCACACTCTCTCCTAACCGTTGATCTCATATTCAACTCTTAGATCATAGTCAAGTACAAGGGTTAAGGGTGTTTTAATCTGTGTGCCAGTCGAAGTTCCGCAAACCATAGATTGAGATATAATACATGGACCCAATAGCTCCATTAGAACATACCTTTATGTAATATTGCATCTGCCTATCGGAACTTTCATATCACAAGTTATAAAGGGATGTCACATTAAAAATTGTGATTGTGATATTACTACAGACTGAAATACACCACTATAATATGACTCAATATGATATCGTGTCCATTGAATGGCATGTTTCAAAGAAATGTCAAAATGTTGATTGCGATAAGGGTGTGGAAACAACGGACCGTCGATTGCGATAGAGTTGTGTACCCAACGAGCTTATCAAAAGCAATTTATTGTATACCACATCTACTCTATTGGCCGTAGGGGATCGACTATGTTATGAGAAGATCTCCGAAAGTTGCAATTGCGATTAAGGTGATGATTTGGAAGGTGGAACCACCCATTATATGGTTTTAACTATGTTGATATGAGAATATTGATGATGTTGATATTGGAGGATAGAGCATGTGCACACTTGTAAAACCTCTGATTTTCATGAAAGTTGCGATTGCAATTAAAAATATGATATGGCGTGTGGGGACCTCTATTAATGTGGATTTTCATGAAGGTTGCGATTGTGGGGGTAAGGTGATGACGTGGCAGGCCCTCCGATATATTTTAATATACCACCCCATGCACAAGTCGGCCCCTCCACCTTTGAATGAGTCATTTTGGTTCATTAGAAAAACTCATACATATATACATACATACATACATATATATATATATATATATATATATATATATATATATATACAAGTTGAAACACTTCACTTGAGAAAGGGGTATCGGGCATCTATCACAAAGAACAAGAAAAGTTCACAACTCGTGAACTTGAAGAAACAGATAAAGTTGAAGGTCTGGTAGACGCAGAAGGTGCAGTAGAAGCTGGAGGTCTGGCAGACGTAGAAGGTATAGTAGAAGCTGAAGGTTGAGTGAAGAAGGAAGCTAAAGACAGAGCAGGTGGACAATATTTTGACCTGATTCATCTTGAAAGAAAGGGTTGGAACCCTTGGCCTTGGTGCCTCAGAATTGGAAGAATTAGTGTCCTTTGAGTTGGTGCTCCTAAATCTAAGGCTGGTGCCTTGACATGATAGGGTCGAAGCCCTAGAGGTCGGAGCCTCATCAAAACCAAATTGGAGCTTGGAACACACTTATATTGTATTTATTATTTTACTCAATAAAATTATACTTATACATTTCTCTATTTAAATTGTGAAGAATTAAATTGGTAATAATAACAATTGAAAGAAAATACTGATTCATCCCAAACCCCATTATTTCCAACAATTGGTATCAGAGCCAGCTTCTTCATAACAGCCTAACAGCTAGAAGAAGGATTCTTAGTCACAATGAGAAATCAAGAAGTGTGAGGAAGACTTCCTCAGTTTGATGGCACAAATTTTGGTTTTTGGAAAAAAATAATCTCCTACTACTTAATGTCCCTTGGACTTGAAGTTTGGAATTCATTTTTAAATGGGTACACAACTCCTTCCACTCATACAATAGATCAAGATGAAAGGAAAGCTTACATTGCAAATGCAAAAGCCTTAAATTCCATCACTGGTGGAATCATTGATTCTGATTTTACAAAAGTCATGAATTGTGCCTCGGTCAAAGAAGTATGGGATAAGCTAGTTAGCTTATACGATGGGGACTTCAAATTTAAGAAGGCAAAGCTTCAAAATCATTTAAGACAATTTGAAAGTCTAAAAATGGATGATGAAGAAGATATTGCATCATGATTTCTTCGAGTCGCTGAAGTGGTCAACTCTCTTAAAGGATTGGGATCAAACATTGAAGAAAGAACTATTGTTCAAAAGGTCTTAATATCTCTCCCAGACAGATTTGACTCCAAAGTAAGTGCTATAGAAGAAATGAAGGACCTAGATACTCTCAAGATGGATGAACTTCATGGAATCCTCATTGCCTATGAGATGAGAAAAGGAAGCCCAAGTTCCAAAGATGCAACATTCAAGGCCTCAAAATAAAAAAAGGGGAAAGAATGGAATACCAGTAGTGATGACTCTGATGTTGAATCCGAATTGGCGCAATTTGTACGAAGACTAAAGAAAGGATCTAAGATAAAAGGTAAGTACCCACTTATTTGTTTCAAATGTGGAAGAATGGGTCATTATGCTGCAAAATGTCCTCTTAAGCATGATAGTGATGATGAGGAAAATTCTAAAAGGATGGTATAAAAAAAAGGGTTCAATAAGAAGAATTTCGTCTCTAAGCAAGATGAGTCTGATGAAGATGAATTTGTAGTCATCAAAAAGAAATCAACTAATCATTTCCCTCATCGCAAAAAAGGTAATGATGAATCTGATCAAGAAAATGACAATGCTAGAAGCCAAGAAGTATTATTCATGGCATTCACAAATGATAATGATTAAGGTCTAGTAGGAAATGTAGATGAATTGTTAATGAGTGCCATTGAAGAAAATGAGAAATTACAAAATAAAATCATTTCTCTCAAGGTAGAAAAAGAGGAAGAAAAAAGGGAAGACCTCTTGAAAAATAAGCTAAAAGAAAAAGAAGAAATTTGTGAAGAACGTGAAGCCGAAATAGTATCTCTGAGGACATAAGTGGAGCAAGTAAAAAAGGGTTGGGAAAGCTCTCAAATACTTGACATTATCCTAAATGATCAAAAACCTCAACATGACAAATATGGGATAGGTTTTAAAGGAGAATCATCAAGTACTAAGAATAATGCGAAAAGCTATGCCGATTTACTTTCCAGCAATCCAAAAGAAGAAAGATTATTTCATCAAAGGCCCACCTCAAATCCAAAGAATGAATAAAGAGTAACTCCAAGGAAAAATGTTGATTCAAATCATGGCTATTATAACAGGTACAAAACTATTTTTTGTTGTGCATTGTTTTTATTGTAAAAATTTTAGTCATCAAGCTAAACTTTGCATGACTCGTAAGAATGAAACACCAAAATTGAAGGATCAAACAAACAAACCATATGGTCTCAAAGGGAAATGACAAATCAAGACCTACAACTCTTTTGATCCCTTGGCCAAATTTGATCCAATTTTCTCATTATGTAATGATAATGCACATAATGAACATAATTTCCCCCTCAAAAGAAGAGAAGCAAAAAATGAGAATCCCAACATGGATAAATGTGGCCTAGCTCACAGTGATGAAAATCATTGGTTTGTGGATAGTGGGTGCTCCAGACATATGACAGGTGACAAAAGGAAGTTTGTCTCATTGAACAAAAAGGAAGGAAATGTATCCTTTGGAAGTGGATCTGCCAAAATTGTTGGAAAAGGAACTGCTACCCTTATTAATGGAAAAGGAAAGGCTCAAAATGCTTTGCTAGTAGACGGGCTCAAACACAATCTCTTGAGTGTTAGCCAAATCTGTGATCAAGGACATAATGTTGTATTTAGCACTAAGGATTGTGAAATAAGGAACTCTTCCTCAGGGGAACTTGTGGTGAAAGGAGTTAGAACATCATATAACGTCTACATTCTGAACAAAATTCAAGAAGATAAATGTTACTTAAGTCAAATAGATGAAAGTTGGCTATGGCACAAGTGACTTGGACATACAAGTTTCTATAACTTGATCAATATTAGCAAGATTAATGTAGTACGAGACATCCCAAAGTTATTCAAGACAAATCAAGGAGTATGTGGTCTATGCCAACATGTAAAACAAACTAGAACTAGCCACAAGACCAAGGAGTTTTCTACATCAAAACCTTTGGAGATCATCCATGCTGATTTATGTGGACCAACTAGAACTCCGACACTCCAAGGAGAAAGGTACTTTTCTTTATTTGTTGATGACTATACTAGAATGATGTGGGTATATTTCATAAAATATAAATATGAAGCATTTGAATGTTTTAAGAATCTGAAAGCTCTTGTAGAAAATGAAAAGGATTCTAAGATTAAATGTCTTAGAACAGATAGAGGGGGAGAATTCACATCAAAATAATTTGATGAATTCTGTAAAGTACATGGAATCGAAAGAGAACTCTCTGCTGCTAGAAGACCCAAGCAAAATGGGGTAGATGAAAGAAGAAACCAAACTGTCTAAGAAATGGCAAGAACAATGTTAATAGTAGCTGACTTGCAACCAAAATTCTGGAGAGAAGCAGTCGGGACAACTATTTATACCTTGAATCAAACTCAACTAAGACAAAATAATGAGAAGACTCCTTATGAATTATGGAAAGGAAGACTTACTTCAGTAAAATAATTCAAGATTTTTGGAAGCAAGTGCTTCATAAAAATCAATGATGACTCACCAGGAAAATTTGATTCTCGGGTTGATGAAGGAATATTCCTTGGATATTCTATAAGGAGCAAAGCCTACAAGTGCTACAATAATCAACTACGGAAAATAGTAGAAAGCATTCATGTGAAGATTGATGAAGACCTTCCAGAAAAAGAAATTGAAGATCATGAAGTTGACCCTCTCATTGAAGAAATAAGAAGAACCTAAAAAAGATCAAGAAAAACACAAGGAAAGAGAACCATCTCAAACCCCTTCAAAGGTGAAGTTTCTCCAAAAACATCACCCAGAAGAGTAGACTATTGGCAATATAGATGAAGGGATGCAAACCCAAAGAAGGATGACAAGTACACGAAAGAAAAATGCTGTTGCTCTCCGATCTATGATAGAACCAGAAACATTTACTCAAGCAAGTAAGGATCCTCATTGGGTAAAAGCCATGGAAGAAGAAGTGTCTCAAATCGAGAAGAATGAGACATGGAAGCTGGTACTTCGTCCAAAGGATAAAAATATAATTGGAACCAAGTGGGTGTTCAAAAACAAAATGAATGAAGATGGACAAATCATCAGAAACAAGGCAAGGCTTGTTTGTAAAGGTTATTCACAAATTGAAGGAATCGACATTGAAGAAACCTTTGCACCAGTAGATAGTATGGAAGCTATAAGGATGTTCTTGGCATTTTCTTGCTCAAAAGGATTCAAAATCTATCAAATGGACATAAAATCAACATTTCTGAATGGGGAACTTAAGGAAGAAGTCTACATGGAGAAACCAGAAGGGTTTAATATAGCCGAAGGAAAAGACTTTGTTTGTAAGTTGGAAAAGGCATTATATGGGTTGAAACAAGCTCCTAGAGCTTGGTACGCAAGATTGGATCACTATCTACAATAAAAAGGCCTCACTAAGGGGGTGGCAGGAAGTAATCTCTACATAAAGATGGTTGAGGATACATTACTAGTCACTCTTGTCTATGTTGATGATCTGATTTTTGCTAGTAATAATGATGAGATGAGCCATGAGTTTGCTCAAAATATGTCAAAAGAGTTCAAAATGTCGATGATAGGAGAGTTGCCTTACTTCCTTAGACTACAAGTATCTCAAACCACAACAGACATGTTCATATCTCAAGCAAAATATCTTAAAGACATGCTTAAAAGATATGGAATGGAAGACTGTGCACCCATGAGCACACCTATGACCACAGATTGCAAATTAAGCAAAGATGATGACTCTCCTCCGGTAGATGCAACTCATTATAGGTAAATAATTGGAGCCCTCCTATACTTAACTGCTACGAGACTTGACATTGTGCAAGCAGTAGGAATGGTGGGAAGATTTCAATCAGCTCCTAAACAATCCCATTTGTTGGCTGTAAAATGAATTCTCAGATACTTGAAAGGAACTCCTAATTTTCGTCTTTGGTATCATAAGAGCTCAACTCTTACTGTGACTACATACACCAATGCTGAATGGGTCGAAAGTGTCGATGATCGAAAAAGTACTAGTGGAAAGGCATTCTTCCTGGGAGATTGTCTAGTATCTTAGCTCATCAGAAAAACAAACATCCATATCACTATCTACAGTTGAAGGGGTTTATATAGTTGCTGCAGATTGTTGTACTCAAATATTATCGATGAAGGAAGCTCTGAATGATGTCAACATAGGTACCAATCAACCAATCACCATCTATTGTGATAACACAAGTGCTATCAGTCTCAGCAAAAATCCAGTGATGCACTCAAAGACCAAACATATACCAATCAAGTACCATTTCCTTCGTGAACAAGTAGTTGAAAAAAATATCAACTTGGAATATATCAATACTAAGGAGCAGATAGTTGATATTTTCACAAAACCTCTTGCTCAAGAATCATTTGAACATCTTCGCCAAAAGATGGGGGTTATTTCTCTAGCATCACATTAAGTTGATTCATAAAGATGTTGCATGACAAGGGGAGTGTAATATCCCTCCCTTAATAATATAATTAATATAATAATTAAATAATACAAAATAAATAATAATATAATAATATAAATAAATAATAATTACAAACTTATAATTAATAATTAAAAATAATGAATAATAATAAAATAATAAATAATTAATAATACAAAAATAATAAGTAATAATAAATAAATAATAAATAATAATAAATAAATCACTTGATAATAAATAATAAGAATAATAAATAATAAATGATATTAAAAGTTATATAAAAAGAAATAAGTAATAAAAATAAAAATAAAGATAGAATCTTGGAATGATAGAATGCAAGAATGCTTCTCATCTTCCTCACCATCTATTAAATAGAACAACATTGGATGGGGAACCAAATGCACACACTCCATGTGTCTACATGCAACTTGATTTTTAGCCTTCTTGATTTTTTACTTTTCTTTTGATTTTTAGCTTTATGGATTCTTTTTATTGCTTTCTTTGTTTTATTACTATTTATCCTTATTTAGAGCTTTTAGTGTAGTTATTACTATTTTTATTATTTTTATTTATTTTCTTGTATATTTTTAAATATCGTTTATGATTTATTATTTTTATTATTTATTATTAAGTGATTTATTATTTATTATTTTTATATATATATTATTATTATTATTTATTATTTATTATTATATTATTATATTATTAAGGGAGGGATATTACAGGGAGTAGTTCAACAAGGGGAGTTCTTGTGCAATTTTTTTTTGCCATTGATGTCAAAGGGAGAGAGAAGAAGAATATTGCCATCAATGACAAAGGGGGAGATTGTTAATCTAGGTTTTCATTGATGTCAATATAGCATTGTTTGTGATGGAAAATTCTTGTGATCATAATGTTGCCCATGAAGGATGCAAGGATTGAATACAAATGTAATAGAAATAGTGGAAGCAAGGAGGAAAGGTATCAGAAACTGAGGAAAGCCAAAGAGTAAGAGGAAGAAGTCATCGAAAGTTAGCAAGAGAAGAGAAGCAATTTATCAGAAGTAGTTTATAGGGAAGAGTTAAGATATCAGTGCTTTATTAGAGAAATTATACTGTTGCATTATCGACGGTTCTATTATATTAAGTTATGTAAACACTGCTCAAACCCCCGATTGCAATATAATGGAGTAAAGAAATGAACAATAGAGATCAAACCCAAGTGCTTGTGGAAGAAGAATGGTGGAGGAATAGATCTGGATCGTCAGATCGTCAGATTTGTTAGATCGACGGTGATTAGCAACTGTGGGGGTAGGAAATGACAGATTTCCTTGATTGTGGTTGAAGTCCCACACTCAAACCTAGCCATCGATCTCATATTCAACTATAAGATCACAGTCAAATGCGAGGGTTAAGGTCATTTTAATCTATGTGCCAGTCGAAGTCCCGGAAACCATAGATTGCGATATAATACACGGACCCAATAGCTCCATTAGAACATACCTTTATGTAATATCGCATCCGCCTATCAGAAATTTCATATCAAAAGTTATAAAGGGATGTCACAATAAAAACTACGATTGCGATATTACTGTAGACTTGACTGCACCACTATAATATGACTCAATATGATATCGCGTCCAAACGCCGATTGCGATAAGGATGTGGACACAAGGGACCGCTGATTGTGATCGAGTTGTGTACCCAATGAGCTTATCAAAAACAATTTATTGTATACCACATCTGCTCCGTTGGCTGTAGGGGATCGACTATGTTATGAGAAGACCCCCGAAAGTTACAATTGCTATTAAGGTGATGATGTGGCAGGTGGGACCACCCATTATATGATTTTAACTATGTTGATTTGTGAATATTGATGATGTTGATATCAGAGGATAGAGCATTTGCACACTTGTAAAACCTCTGATTTTCATGAAAGTTGCGATTGCGATTAAAAATATGACATGGCCTGTGGGGACCTCTATTAATGTGGATTTTCATGAAGGTTGTGATTGCGGGGGTAAGGTGATGGCGTGGCAGGCCCTTTGATATATTTTAATATACCACCTCATGCACAAGTCAACCCCTCCACCTTTGAACGAGTCGTTTCGATTCATTGGCAAAACTCATACACATACACACACACACACACACACACACACACACACACACACACACACACATATATACAAGTTGAAACACTTCACTTGAGAAAGGCGTATGAGGCATCTATCATAGAGAACAAGAAAAATTCACAACTTGTGAACTTGAAGAAACAGAGGAAGCCGAAGGTCTGGCAGACGTAGGAGGTACAATAGAAGCCGAAGGCCGAGCGAAGAAGGAAGCTGAAGACGAAGTGGGAGGAAAATCTTTTGACCTGATTCACCTTGAAAGAAAGGGTCGGAGCCCTTGGGGTTGGTGCCTCAGAATTCGAAGGATTGATGTCCTTGGAGTTGGTGCTCCTAAATCCAAGGTTGGTGCCTTGACAAGATAGGGTCGAAGCCCTAGAGGTCAGAGCCTCATCAAAACCAAGTTGGAGCTTGGAACACATTTATATTGTATTTATTATTTTACTCAATAAAATTATACTTATACATTTCTCTATTTAAATTGTGAAGAATTAAATTGGTAATAACAACAATTAAAAGAAAATACTGATTCACCCCCCCCTCCCCTGCACAGTATTTCCAACAATATGCATGTATTTGATATAAACTTCTTATATTTAGCAATTTGTAATTAAGTGCATTAGAGAAACCTGTTATAAGTTGTAATCTTTTCTATAAAGACAAGCTCTGTAGAATGAAGAATGGTTCCGAATTTTGTGGAAATCAGACCTAGTGTATACTATTTTTGATATTAATAGAACTCATTGCAACTAGTATTACATAATTTCAGAGATTCATGTGTTAAAGGTTTCTACTTAGTCTCCTATTGTGTTTTTCCTCCTTCTTAGTCAAAATTTGAATTCATAGATCTTCAGTATTTTAATAAAGGTTATGAATTAGAATTCAGAGTAAATGCTCTATTTCAGGTTATTCAGATTTCTTATGTGTTTTTCATCTTAAATGTCAATTACAAAAATCACATGGTTGCTCTATTTTTTGATGTTTACTTCTTCTGTCTTCTACCATATCTCGTTAATGATTTGGATAAGAAACACGCAACTATATTTCCTCTGTTAGACTAGTTTGTACGACCTGTAGCTAGTTTCTTTGTATAAGAGACACCATGCCCAATGGTTTTACCTTTCCTTTCGAAACCAATATTTTATAATCTAATCAGATCTAGAAATTGTTCTAGGTACATAACCAATCAGATTTAATTGAGTTATAGAAGGGATCCCCCTTTGGATTAAATGGGCTGGCTTTCTATTCAAAGTTTGGTTAGAAGTTACCTTAGAGTTTTTCCCCATAGTCAAGGTCTTCTCTAAGAGACAACAACTCCAATAGTTTGAGCACCTTGTCAACATGTTGAACATGATCCTTCCAAGACTTGTTGTACATTAATATATCGTCAAAAAATACCAACACAAATTTTCTAAGGGTGGGTTTGAAAATGGAATTCATCAAACCTTGAAATGTGGAAGGTGCATTAGTAAGGCCAAAAGGCATGAATTTTTTTTTATAATGTCCCTCATGAGTTTTGAATGTTATTTTTGGAATGTATTCAATATTCATTCTAATTTGATGATATCTTGAATGAAGATCCAACTTAGTGAAATAAATTCCTACATGTAATTCATTCAACAATTTATCAATGAAATGAATGGGAAATTTATCTTTAGTAGCGAGCTTGCTGAGCTCCTTATAATTTAGACACAGATGCCATGATCCATCCTTCTTGTGCACCAATACTACTGGAGTAGAGAAAGAACTTTGATTAGGTTGAATTATAACAACCTCTATCATTTCTACAACCATACGTTCAATTTCACTTTTTTGGGCACATGGATATTTATTAAGGTCTGATTTTTGGAGGAACACTTCCTAGAATCAAATGACTAACATGATCATGATCATGAATAGGTGGGAGGATTTTGGGAGTCTTAAATACTTTTGAATGATTGTCCAAGACTTTTTGGAGATCTGGAGAAATAGATGATTTCGATGTTTGAACATCTAGTGAGAAAAATTATGCAATTACACTCTTTTGTTGTTTCTTTAGAAGATTTTTCATGCCATTAGAGTTGATTATCTTTCTTGGTTTCCATATGATACCCCTTAATTCAACTTCCTTTCCTTCCCAAAAAAAAATTCAAGAAAATTTCTTGAAAATTAAAATCTATCGTCCCCAAAGATTGTAACCATTAGACTCCTAGTACAAAATCAACACCACCCATTGGAATGGAAAGCATTAGACTATTCTATGCACATTCCCCCATGGTTATCTTGATATTATGGTACTTTACAGAGAAATTTATATTTCCTCCATTTGAAACCATAACTTGACACTATGTTGTTAGATTAGGAAGCAATTCAATTCCTTAGCTATCTTTCAATGAATAAAATTATGGGTACTACCTGAATCAATCAACACTATTACCTTTTTCTTCTTAATATATCCTTCTATATTGAGAGTTTGAGGAGTGGTAATTCCTACCAATTCATTACAAGATATGGTTGGATTCATTTCTTCTTCTCTGTGGCTAGTTCCTAGTGTATATCCTCCTCTTTTTATGTTTCTTGTTCCTTTTATTCCTCCTCTTCAAAATCTATGAATAATAATTTATTCTCTGCACACTTATGATCTTTAGTGTATTTTCTATCACAATTGTAACAAAGCCCTTTTGATATTTTTTCCTCCAATTATTGTGGTGTCAACCTTGTAGGTTGTGGAAGGCTAGGAGAATCAAAACTTCCATATTTATAGTTGTGAGTGGCAGACTTCCTTGTTACCATAATTTTGCTTGCAACTTTTCTTTCTGCCCTGAATACCTTCTCTAATGCATCAGGTTCCCAAAGACAAACCTCATGTTGGATGTTATCCTTCAAATTAATTATTAAGAAATCAATCCTATGTTCCTATGGAATATTATTTACCTTTATATTCAATTTTTGGAAGTCCTCAATGTGCTCTTCCATTCAACCCTTTTGTTTGAGATTTATCAATTGGCTAAAAAAAGTGTTTCTCTTTGTATTCTCATAATATGTTATCATTTCATCCATTAAAATTGACCAAGTGAAAAGTGGTTTAAGAGAAAAAATCCATTGATACCATACAAACTAATTGGGTTCTAAATATAAAGATGCAATGCATACCTTTTGTGTGTGTTGCACATAAAGGAGATCAAAATATTGCTCCATTTGCAGTATCCATGTTACCAGATCCTTGTCATCAAAATTCCTTATTTTGATACTTGGAATGTGGTGGTTCTTAAACCCAACATTAGAGTCTATAAAATCATAATTCATATTCCTTTTTTCCTCATCATGAGTTTCATGTAATACCTTTTCGCCATTAGAAAGCATTTCTTGTAGAAATTTTTTCAAACCTTCCTTCAAACCTTCCATGTCTACTTTTAATCCATCCTTCAAACCTTCCATGTCTAATTTTAAACCATTCTTCAAACCATCCATATTAAATTCCATTTCATTTTTGGTTACTCTTTGTGAGAGTGAAATTTATTGCACTTGGTCACATACGTTTGATATATCGTGGTGCATTTCTTCCTCTTCTTCATGCGTCACAAAAGAGATTTTTGGTTGCTTAATAGGTGTGTCCATTTTTTTGTTTCGAGGAATTTTGGAATCAAATAATGATATCTATGCTTTACTATTCCCTTTGAATCACTTCAAACTTATTTTTTAAACAAAAGTTATGCAAAATTTAAAACAAATACACACCTTTTTATTTATTTTTTGGAGCTCGATATTGAAACGGTTGTATCTCTATAATTTATAATCTCCACATTTTGAAATTGCGTCCTATGGTATCCATATGAGTCTTATTTCCACATCCATAATTCATACTGAGATTGGATTATTCAAGAAAGAGTTATGCCCAATCTCCCACGATGACTTGATTATATACTTGTTCAGTAGAGAGAAATTGTACAGAGTTCCATCTATCACTATTTTGACCTTCTGACATGAAAATGATACAAAAAAAACTATAGTTTGCGCAATTCCAGTCACTTTTTATGAAATTCAAATCTGATGCTCAAAGAGAAAGTTATGACGATTTTCCCTAGGTCTCCTGTTTGGGATTGAATTCTCGAGCCTGCAAAAACCCTAACTTCCTCAGATCATATATCTGAAAATATAGCTAATCAAGATCTTAAATTCGTACACAAATTTCATCAATATTTTGTCTCCATGTGGTTTCAATTTCAACTTCTGAATCATTGCAGAAAAAAAGTTATAGCAAAAATGTTAAGGTGGCATGTTTGAATAAGCAAGACCTTAGAATCCAAAGCTCTAATACCAAATGTTATGCAACCATCTCACAAAAGAAAAGAAAAGATAGATGAACGACTTGAGAAATATCATCTTCAAGGGGGGAACCTCTTTTAGATCACATAAATGAATAATTCTTGGATGATACAAATGATAAGACCTCCTTGGTATATATAGGAGTCTAAGGGGTCACAATACAATCAGAGCCTATGTTATAATAATAATAATGTAAGGGCACAACAATAACAATAGTGGGATTATATGGGACACAAGAATAACAACATTGGGGATACATGGGCACAAAATAACTATAGGGACTACATTAACAATAACAATAAGTGGAATACACTAGTATTATAGGGACCTAACATATTACATACCCCCACCCCCTTCAAAAAACCTCATATGGAAGATAATTTAATCATGTAATTTATAATTTATTTTTGACATTTTTTTAGACAATATCTTCTATTGTAATTGGTATAAGGGCCATTCAAATAATTATAATAAACATCAAAATTTACTTCACAACATTAGGGAAATGTGGGTAATCTCTAGCTTTTCTTCCCAACTTAAAAAAATCCAGGCTTAAATCCATCTTAGTTTGTTATGAACCTAATGCTCAAGACCTAATTTTCCCAAGTAGATGTTTAGTTTAGTACTCACATACCCTACAAATCTCAAAAAATGACATGAACTTCCCCCACAACTTCATCCATTCTTTTGGATGTCAACATCACATCTCCAATTTCATACATAATAATCTTTGGCACAAGTAGTTGATTGAGTTGTACCCAACCTATAGGTGTTACTTGGTATATATTCTCTATCATAGGTTTAGGTTTCCATAATATCATCAAATAAAATGGCTGTCTTTGTCCATTAGTGGATTTCCTGTCAATCACAACCTCACAAAATGAAATCATTACATTTTTTATATTGATAATGTCATCATTTTATAGGAAATAATCCACATGTTAACTCCCACATGTTAACATGATAACACAACAACATTTTTATCCTATCATTCAAAATAGTAAGGCACCACATACTCACACATCTCATCATAAAAGCTACATATAATTACTATATTCCATCATATCATATTATATCTAGGATCCATTTGGCTAAGTTAATCAACTTGCTCTAGATCATCAATACTATGAGTGTTATGTTCTCATTAAGATACCATGTCTACCATTTGCATCATAGGAATTTATGAAGGGAACGAAATGAGACACATATTTGTAACCAGAACACAGAGATACAATGAAAATTGACTTCTATTAATAAATGGAAAATGTTGAAACTGTAAAAGAAGAAGAAGAAGAAGAAGAAGAAGAAGAAGAAGAAGAAGAAGAAGAAGAAGAAGAAGAGATGTGACAGATACATGCCTTCACCAAACTGCCTTTTTTTTGTAAATAAGAAATGTCAAATAATAAACATCCAAAAACCTAACTCTGGGAGATGAATCACCAAAGGATTTTGGGCACTAATGGGGTGAGTTAGAATGTAAAATTCCTAGTGTCGTAACTTTTGCATATAATCTCCATTTGGTGTTCATGATAGATCATAGGAAAATTCTTTCCGAGAAGTATATTTTCTGAATACCAATGAAGTATATGTTCACTGTCAACCCATTTCTCCAAAAACTACCATTTAGCACCTCAAAATGGCTCCATAAGTTTAAGACCTAAAAACCACCAAAATAGAAAATTGTGTTGTGAGCTAGCGGAATAGGTGGGTGGCCACCGATATCAACCTGAATCATTACATAGACTAGATAATCCAACTAAACAATGGTATAATAATTCACACATTATGGTATCTTATTAATTTCAATATCTTGAAGTGTAATTCTATATGAACATACATGGAAATATTTAAGATACATCTTGATTCTTCTCACAAATTTAGTGGTGCATGACCACATCATAATTCCATCATCTTATTTCTTGAAATACTATTTAGACAAACTAGAAGTTGCTTCTCCCACCTTTATGTATGACCCCACTATCCTTAGGACAACAAATTATTCATTTTCCATAAATGAAAAAATTATCCTTAGAAAAACATATTATTTACACTTACTAACTCTTATTGAACATACAAAATACATATTGATATATAGTTCTCATACTAGTCAACATGGAAATAATCATGAATGCATACAAATAAATCTAGACTAGATGGCACTATTTGTTTTGAGTTCCTTAGTTCATTGTATCTTATTTCTTCTCCTTATGAAGAGACAACATCCTTAGATAAACATGTTCTCTTGTGACTGATGCTTCTCATTTTGTCAAGGTGGTTATTATGCTCAAATGCTTCCCCTAAAAATATGTTCCTAGACAATAACTAACCTCCATGAAGTATGATTCTCAACTCAAGAGTCCTCAAGTCAAGTTTCCAACCTCTGAATTGTATATCACATGGTCCCATGCTCATAGGGATAAGTGCTTGATTAAGATTGATACCTACCTAGGTAAGTGAACCATGATAGGTTTTTATCTAAGTCAAAATTCTACTCACTTTGAGCCATCTATATGTTCATAAAGCATATCTAATGGACTAGGAGACCTATTTCTCTCTTAGCTAGATGAAAAAACTTTTAGAGCAACCCCAAAATCTAACAAAAAAGTGATGATGCATTTAAATAGAGAAATGTTCATTTCATTCACTTGACACAAAGATTTGAAAGTCTAATTTGGTAGAGTAAAGGACAAACATGTCACTACAAGACAATATCATAACATTAACACAACATTTAATGCATGATCGATACTAATTTAGATTGGATTTTTGTATTATTTGTCATTTATCTAAATTTTTTCAAAGTGGAAAAATTGGAGGAATCAACATGCACAGTCATTTTTACTGATAGATCCTACTTTGGAGAATTTTGGTTTGAAACTTTCTAGATCCATTTTTAGGCATCAAATGACACTTTTTGGGGTCAAAAATTTCCCTCTTTAGTGTTTTACCCTAAGACACTATTATACACTTAGATACCTTTCCAATGGTGCAAGAATAATTCCAATCCAAGTTTTTATACAAAATTTATGCCTCATGCAAGTTGACCTACCATGTTTGACGACCATGATATGAGTGGATGCCATGTCAACCCCCATTACTCATGCATATGGGACTAGCCATGTGTGTACTATGAAGAATAATATAGAAGGTTAAAACCTGTAAGTCTAGTTGATGGTTGAAAGAGTCAAACCTTACCCCTAGTTAGCTATTAGGATATGTTATGTATTGTGCCACTAAGAATAGGGTTGCTATTCTATGCTACTTTATTTTCATCTATATTTAGTAGAGAACCCAGGGTGGGAAAATAGAGAACATAACAAAATGTGTTAATGCTATGTAGAAACCTTATATGCCATAGGCCTTAGGTAACTCGATAGCAAGTACCTCTTCCATAGAGAGTAGAGAAGCCTCACCTTCTAGCTGGGTTTTCTTCATAAGGGTTTCCAAGGGAAAATATTTGTGTTTATTCTAGATGGTGCGAGTATTTATTTTTATTTTCTATTTCTCATATTTCAACTAGTTTAATTAATTAAGTAGGAAAAAAAATAAAAAATTAAAGGACCTGGAATCTAAGGAAAAATTAACAATACATATTTTAATAATTTATTAGATCTATTGAGATGATCTATTCTAGTGGAATATCCATGACAATTTACAAATCAAGCATAAATAGATCCTTAGGCATAGACTAAAGTGTCCATAATTTCTTACCTACTTAGAAGGAACTATCTTAATTTCTCGATGATAATAGTCCATCATGTCTTTAAAAAATGGGAGGTTATGAAGTAGGCTAGAATTCCCTGTGTAAGTTTACTATGAGAAGTGTTGGTTTATGAATTTGAACAAGCGACTTGGATTTGAGTTATTTTCTGAAGGAGAACCGTGATAAAATTGTAGATATGAAAGATAGTAATAAAACAAAGCCTCAAAATAATTATGGAATTATAGATTTGAATATATATCTAGAATAAATATGGGAATTAAAAAAAATGTAAATTGCCATTATCATCTATATGATTTGATATCTACATCTTATATTATTGAAAGTATTGTTTATGATTTGGGGTATATCTAATGTGTTATTTAATTTACTTAGGAGAAAGATAGACCATTAAGATATTCATATATCCAACAATTATCATGAATCCATCTCAATCATATCAATTTTATACCAATCATATCACATCATTAGGTTGACAATTTCCAATAAACCAAGAAAATACTAAAAATGTTAGGTTTTATATCTAATGCACCACCTTGCATAAACCACCATACCTTATAGAACATTGAATATGTTCTTATTCAAATTGTGTACATTCTATGCCCTATATATATATATATATGGGTCATGACATATCTTTTAATTATAATAACACAACCACATTAATAAAGTGGTTGATATACACTAATCATTGTCGTTTTCCACATTTTAAAATAATGGCATTACTTAGTGTATGGAAGGTGGACAATGATGTCAATCGACATATATCAACCACTTTATTAATATGGTTATGCTAGTCAATGACTGACATGTGTGGAGACAATTAGTACACCATAGTTGACCATAGTTAACTTTCGTTTACTATGGTTAAATATGGTAAAGTTATGGTTGAGAACAATGAAGTGTGGTTAAGAAATGGTTGATTATGAGTCATCATGGTTGTCCACATTAAAATAAAGTCTTATGTGGTAGATTATAATTTATAGTTGACCATGTTGCCTATGGTTGATTATGGTTGACCATGGTTCACCATGTTGAGCACGGGTGAAAATGGTTAACCCTCATTTCCCATGGTTAACTATAGTTGGATATGTTGACCATGTTTTAACATGTTAAAGATGGTTGATCGGGTTTGAACATTTTTCCCATGGTTCACCTTAGTTGAATATGGGCAAGTTGTGGCTGACTAGGGTTTGAACATTTTTCCCATGGTTCACCTTAGTTGAATATGGGCAAGTTGTGGTTGACCATGGTTGGCCATGCAAACCATGGTTGAATTTGATTTGATGGTGATTGACCTTAATTGACTGTAGGTAACCATGGTAGTCCATGTTAACCATAATTGTCTAGGGTTTAATTGCAATTGAACATGGTGGACCATACTGTTGATGGTTGACTATGGTTAACCATAAATGAACTATGTTGAGCTTGTTTGACCATGATTGAACTTGTTGACAATTTTTGACCATGGCTCAACTTGTTTAACCATGTTTGAACATAGTTGAGCTTATTCTACCATGGTTAACTATTGTTAACATATGGTTGATTATGGTTGTACATGGTTAACCAAGGTTATTAGCATTTACCTATAGATGATTGCGTTCAACTGTGGCTGACCATGCTACCCCTGTTGACTGTGGCTAGCCATGTTGAACATATGCTGATAAATTAAAACATTCCTCCCATAATAGGAGATCATCACTTTATTAAGGTCCCAATTAGACTTATACTCATTTGGTGTAGAGATTTCCACTGCTATGTGGGACTAATTGGAACTGAATGGGTTGCTCCTTAAAAGGAGACCTTTTATAATGATTTCATAAACCTTAATGCAATATAATCTATGAAGAAGAAATAAAACTAACTAACCTATCTATATCTCCTTTCTATCCCATGTCTAACTATCCCAATTTGGATAAATAAGTAGTTCATAATATCCTAATTGGGAGCATAAACACATTAAATATTAGATGTTGACAGGAAAGTAAATTTATTTAGACAAGGAATAGTTCATTGCATCAACAATTATTAAATACATTCTACATCTAACTTATAGAGGATTACATTAACATTTCAACATCTAAATATACTTAATGAAATTAAATAGAACAATTTTGAAGCATTGAAATTAGTTCCAAATCTCAGAAATGAATATTATATCAAATTTACAACAAAGTTCCAGAATAGTCCATACACCATTATCGAGAATATCTTTTCACTAATCATCGACTTTCAAATCCCTCAGTAAATTAAAATAATAGCGTACAAAATTCAATATTAGATTCACCATATGAAGAAAATACTAGCAATTGAAATAGAATATATAATTGTAGACAAGCCTCATTCCATATGCCAAATTCCAATCCCTCTTGAGACCTTCAACCCTTCAATAACCATATTGACAATAGTGCACAAGTCCTTCTTTTATAGATGATCTGACCTTCGTTACCAAAATTCCAAAAGAAACCTTAACAATAACACAAGCTTTCTTTCTCCTAATCTAGCCCCCCATTCTAATAAATTAAAATAACAAAAGCATATGATTACTATATCTTTTCCATATATAAAACTACAAAAGGTAACTCATTTGATTAGAATGACTTTGTCGTAGAATTTATATGACGTGTTCACTAAAATACAAAAAGATAATTCACCTAATTAGAATGATTTTGTTGGAGAATTTAGATGACATGGTTATTATGTTGTTAAATTCTTCCTTGATATCCCTTGATTCAGTTCTCTCCTTGTGTGTAGAATTTTGGAAAGAATCAAATTTGGAGGTTTTGTGTCACCCATTAGGTCGTGGCCTCTAGACCACTTCACTAGAGGAATTATTATTATCCTATACAAAAAATTGAAATTTTAATGAAAATAACAAAATATCCCGTAAATATAAATCATACTAAAAGTTTATTTGAATTTCAAATAAAACATGAAAACTAGTAAAATTGGTTTAACTCCATTTTACAAATAAAAGAAATGATTTTAACTTGAAACAAATTAGTATTTAGTCTCACTTATTTATAACCATAACCCTAAAAAATTCATTAACTAATCACACTTTACTAGATATTGGCTTATTAAGTTTTCTTGGAAATGAATATATGGAGAAATTTTCTAATACTCTGATATTCCGATATATGCATATAAGATATAACCCTAATCTCTTTCAATGTCTTTCAATGCCAACCTCTCCTTGATTTAACTAGTAATTTGTTGAGTTCTTAACTCCCATCTCCAACATTGTTGATGTGTTTAATTCTCACTCCACACTATTGAGCGCTTAACATGAAAATCCACGCAAAATCACCAAATTTTTAAAATGTTAGCACTAGGAATTATGCCTGAACTCCCCAACATTAGAAACATGTGCTACCAAGATATCAACATATCGACTTCTCAAAGGTTTTAATATATAATTTTTTTTATCATGTTGGTGGAACAAAAATCTTTAAATGGTCAACTCTTTGCAACTTGATGAAACTACATGGTCAATCCCTCAAGATATGGAGTGGTTAATGATAGCGAGGAAATTATTAATTGAAAATCCAACAGGTGTAGTCTAACTTATAGACGAAATGGCCTTTTTCACATCATTTTTTGGGTTAATTTTAATCAAAATTGGACAGATATTTTTAAAAACTTGAGTTTTAATTATTTAATCTGTATAATTAGAGTGCCCCAATGGTTTTTCAGGGTGCTAAATCTATTTATGCATTCAAAAATGTATTTTAAACAACAAAAAAAATCACATTCTTGCTTGATATTGTAATACCAGATTTTGGTGAATTCCGGTGAAAAAGGTTATTTCATCTATAACTTAGACTATGCCACTCCAGTATGGTGATTGTTCTGGTAGATGGATGAAACTTGATGGTGATATATTTGTCTTTATTTCCTACTAGTCAACCACTATGACCTCAGAATATCGACTATTGGATAAAAACAAAATACAAAGGAAATTACTACAAAACTTTGAGGCCCGGGCATGGAACTTTGGACTAGAACCTTGTCAACATTTTCCACATGTCACATGTTAATAGGGTAAAAATATGAGTGGAATGTTGACATGGGATAATATATACAAATTATAATGTGTTTATGCCTCATGTAAGATATATGTCACAAATAATGATGTGGAAATACTACTTGTAAGACATGTGTCACTCAGATTCAGCATAATTGTCATGCCAACTATGAAAATATGAGTGACATGTGTCAGCAGACACATTAACCATTGTAAATTTTTTTTTTCCTTGAAAAAAACCTATATTTTAATTCATTTTTAAAAAATGTGCAAAAATTCATTCTTCATATGCACTCATATGTGCATTCACTGGAAACTACCATGTTCCCATATTAGGCAATAAAAAAGCTCTATAAGATCCATATGTAAGCAAATAAATTGTCCACAAAAAACAACGGCCCAAAATATAAGTTGTTCTAAGACAACTGCATAAATGGTCGATCATTGTGCTTGAGCACTAGTATATATGGAACCTAATGCTAAGAAAACAAAAAAACTAACCATGATAAAGTCCATAATAATAAATATGTACATCAAAAGGCATAGTTGAAAAAATCATCCATATCCATCCGAACGAGCTCCTCACTAAAAGGATGGTGAAAATAATGATGACACAACAAAACTACATCTTTATATAATTTGTGTGTGGACCTATGGGTTATGGGCCCATGTATATATTGGAAGCATTTCAATCAGCGGACCTCACAACAAAATAAAAATCGCAACCACAATATAACTTGCTCGGTCGATCTCCACCGTCGATTAATCCTGCTCAATCCAACGGATATCGTGTCATCCACTCGCCAACTAGCCCGGACGATCTTCATCGTCGATGTGACTTGTCCAATCGAACGGCTACCGTGCAATCTCACGTAGATTCTTGCACGACCGATATCAAGTCTAGAGCGCACTAGAAAAGTAGTTTTGTTGTGCTACGTGTCGCCCGCTAAGGTTAATCGCGTGAAATTTAGAAATACCATTTACCACTTTGAGACCACGCGATATACCACTTACCGTCTTCGTAGACCGCTCCATCCTTTTGCTAACACGTGGTTTTAATATCTGCCATTCCTCTTTTGTCGATATTATCCGTCGATTTGGCCAATTCGACGAATCTCTTATTCGCTTATCGGTGGAATTTGTATTACAATATGAATTTATCTTTGCCATTCTTTGTTTAAGGCGAAGTTCATAGGAACTTCATCCCTTACACTCGCACACGCAATTTATCAATCTATAGTAAAGAATGTATATGTAAACAATACAAAGGCACACGAAATCCATATTTCACCTGGATGTTTAATAACAGGCATATTTCAATTATAAATAGAACTCAATTACAAGCTAGGGCCTCACAGCCCGAGTCACAAATTTCCCTGCGGCTACATTGCATACTCTATCTATCTTTTCACACAACACAGACCCTCTTATATAGGAAATTAAAAAGGGAGTTTCATTTAAGATCGATGAGTTTCTCCCACAATCGCTCAATTAAACCCCTAAATCTCTTTATTCGCATGTATGGCAAATAATTACATTTGATCAAGCCTTCTAGAGACTTATCAATTCCATCAATTTAGCTCCGTTTAAATAGAATTTTCCCTGGTTTACAATGATTGTCCTCATTTCCCCTTTCACAACTTTGAATTTAAATTTTGATTAAGTGATCCGGATTTAAACAGGAACGCAATAAAATACAGAGATAACCATATACACAAAGATGCAGCGGAAATAATACTTCATTTCAT
>APFE031152395.1:188259-227834 GCA_000404065.3 Pinus taeda
ATTAAGTTTACTTGTGAGCCACTATCAAACAAAGTATCAATCTTTTGATGCTTGGAAATAACTCTAATATGAAAAAGCTCATGTCTTTTCCTCTCATTTTCTTCATTATCAGTAGATTGCGCAGAATTACTAGTAGATGCTTCAAAATTTTTACCTTTTATACATGTGGCTATGATTGTTGTTTCATCCCCTGAGTCTGACCCCAAATCGTTCTGAATAGCTACAACAGTCTTCTTCTTTTTGCCATCGTACTTCTCAGGCCTCAGCTCCGGATGGAGAATCCTGCAGTGTTCATCATCATGCCCATCCTTCTTGCAGTGGGTGCACAAAGGTTTGGTATTTTGTACAGCATTTTTCCTCTCTTTCCATTTCTTCTTTCTCTTTTCCTTATTCTTTTTTCCAGTGGGTTTTTATGATCCCCCAACTTCTCGGTTCACATTCTTGCCTTTGGCCTCTAGATGTGTAGCCTGAACAGGTACCTCTTCTACACTACTAGGATTAAACATGAGAATGGTGTGCTTTAAATAGATATGTAGACCAGCCATATATTTCAACAGAGTTTCAGGTGAGTCTAAAGAAATTCCTAGAATCAAAGTTCCTTTTCTAAATTCTTCGGTGTAGCTTTGTACACTTGCCCTTTCTGTTGGCGAAGAGTTTTCCGACTCATCATAGATTGCTGCATATAAGCTAGTGGATAGAATTGTTTTTTAATGGCAGAAACAAATTCATTCCATGTAGAAAGAATTTTACCATGTTTCTTCAAATCAGCTTGTGTTCTGCCTTCCCACCACACTAGGGTAGTGCCTCCAAGGCATAGGCTAGCCAGCTGAACCTTTCTCCTTTCCAAATCGATGTTTTGGACTCTGCAATATACATCAACCTGTGTAATCCAGTTATCTAGCTTTTCTACATTCAATTCTCCGTCATAAACTGGCAAATCCAACTACACGTCTAATTTAATCAAAGAAGGTTTCTTCTTTTTCTTTTCAGGGCTTTCTTTATGTGAAGAAGATGATGATGAAGGTGATGATGGGGAAGATGGTGGAGAGGGCTTCTCTTATTTTTCTTTGCGTTCTAGGTGGGCAAATAGAAGAGGTTCTTCTACTCCTTTATCTTGTTTGGAGGTTGATGAATCTTAACCTCTCCCTTTCTTAAATTCTCTATACATTTCTTCTACCATGGCTATCATGGTCATGAAACTGTCCATGAACTAGGAGTCTGATTCCAAGGGACTTTCTTTTGCCATTTTCCTCCTAGGATAGATTGTTTCAAGTTCTGGGTTAGCTTCAATCAACTCTCCTTCTCCTAATTTGAGCTTTGTCCTAGTTAGCATTCAACAAAAAAATCCATTACAAGCTTGTCTAGCCATAGCAACCTAGAGCTCTGATACCACTTGATCTGGAATTGATCTGAGATAATTAATACGACATTGTAGACTCATGTGGATGGATGTGCCTATGTTATTTTATGCAGCGAATTGATAATATTATGAAATACATAGGCAATGAAGTAGTTAAAGAAAACATAATAGGAAAACATATAAACACAACAAGTTTAATAAGGAGTTCACCCAGTATTCCTAGGCTACGTCTCCTAGTCCGGCCTTCAGTGGTGGCCTCTCTATTATGTCTTCAAGAAGAGTTTTTACAACAGTGAGCTCAATTTGAATCTCACACAACAAATATACATCAGAAAGACTATATTTGGATCACCCAAGTCTCTTGAGTACACAGACTCTCCTCACTGACTCTCGACCTATGTTGGTCACAGTAGTATGAGCCCAATCTGAGACTCATACATGACAGGCATTACAGAGGAGTGCGCTTGAACCTCTCAAGCCTTCTCTAGAGTGCACGAACTCTCTGGCTCTCTCTGTCTCTATCTTAATCCTCGCTCAATGCTGCCTTTGCTTCTATAGGTCAGCCTGGCTTCTTCTCTCTACTTTTGGCTTACTACCTACTGATCTTGGTTGCTTCTCTCTCTGTCAGTTTATGAATTTAAAGCCAATCTGCTTCTTGACTGTTCATTTCCGATTCCTAGTTTTCCAATTCCCTTGCCTCTATCCATTTTAATCCCTCTGTCCTACGTAATTAGTCACTGTATAACACCTCACAGGGAGGTGACCACCTATTTCATAACAAATGAGTGTCAATTCTCCTAGAAATATTTCAAACGACCATTTTTTCCGTTACTCCAAGAATGCCCGTGAAACACGCCCTTCTACTAACGCATCGTCCATATCGAACTTCAAATCCTATGTGATCTTGCTTTGTAACCTTGTCAAATTCGGTCATCCATTGGAATGCATCTCCACCGTTGATCTGGAGGCCCCAGATCCTATGGTCATTATTCATATCGAGCAGCTAAGTAGCATGATGTTTACCCATCTGATGTGAGCAGTTATCTCTCTCTTCCCTGGGACACGTGGCAATCATTGTATGGCATCAGGTGAAACTCGGTCAAAAAGCTTACCGCTTGAAGCCTGTCTGATATCCTACCGGTTTTGTGGAATCCTACTTCGACAGAACCAAAACAACATTTCCCACGTTTTATAATTATTTCTGGTCCAGGGTGCTCGGGGCTTATCTTCACTGAGAGGTGTGAAACTACCTTCGTTTCTTAAAATTATCCCTACATTTGTTGGTTAGTGTCAGCACACGTTACCATGGCCCGTCGCTCTATGCACTAGATCGACAGCCCTCCTTGATCCACGTTGATCGCCACTGCAATTGTCTGAGGATTCCCTTTGATATCTTGATCTTTCTAAGACTTTGAATCTTTGGCATGATTTTTAAAGAGTTCATGAAAACTTAGAGAGTGTTCTAGAATCCATTTGGATCACCAATCCCTGTATGTAGTCATATTATGCCTGTTGTAGAACATCATCCTCCTCCACCATTTTCCCTCTTTGACCTAACTTAGTATTTCTAGACTTTCTTGGGTAATTGGAGAAAATTTTATCATGTTCAGCTCTTTCAGCCTCCTCCCTTACCATCCTCCTTATTCTGATACTGCTGCTGGATGGAACAAAGTTACTTAGTCTGTACTCTGAAAAATATTCCTCTATAGCATCTACATCAATCACTAGTTCTGCATATTGTTGCCCTTCTTTTGAATTATGCTACTCTTCTTGTGAATTTTGCTTCTTTCCTTGCTCCTCATATTTCATAAATTCATTAGCTATCAAGAACTTCTTCCATGTCACATTTATCTTTTGCAGTTCAAATTCAATCAAGATTTTTATCAAACCAAAATAGTGTAGACTCTTATCCTTGTTTTTCCTCTGTTTGTGTATGGTCTTAGACATTTTAGTCAAACTTTGTAAAAGAAAATAAGGAAAACTTATAATGCAGTCCACTCTTAGATGCATTAACAATTTGATATGATAAAGAAATACAATGTTGTATCTTCCTTCATAGGTTATAAATTTTTGCATGACATAAAACTTCATCCCATGGATGAATAAGCTAACTCATATGAATCCCTGATTTCCAGTCAACCGATGATACCCTTGTCCTGGATATGAAATGTGTCCATCTTTTCTCTTTGAACTACTTGGTTTAAAAATATTTTTCTCCTTCTGGGATTATACCTATTTCTTGAGCAATTGTGTCTTCTGAGACCCTAAAATACAAGTTTCTTACAATGGCTCTCTCCCCATTAAATGAAGAGGAAAACTCCCTTGTCGTTTGTTCATTGTGCCCACTTTTATTTTCTAAGAACGACAACCATTTATTTGCCCTAAAAATGTCTATGCAGTCCTTATGATATTTGGAAGGGTCAAATTGTCGTGGCTCTCCCTGGTTTTCCATGAGAGAAATTTTTTATCTCCTGTTACCCTGTGTGTAAGAAGAGTTTACAATTGTAAAAAGAATTCTACCATAGCTTGTAGAAAATTACTTTATTTACTTTATGCTGTGAAAATAAATTTTACCATAGTTACAATAAGAGAGCTACCTGGGTTTGAATATTAAGCGTATCTCTTGTTGAATGGAGGATGCTGCCAATAAAATTGAAATTCCCTTCAACCAGTTTTGGTGGGTCTCCCCTGTGTTGTGGCCCTTTTACTCGTATGTTGACATTGTTATTGTCAACATACTCATAACGCTATACCCTTATGAAACTGAGAGAGAATTGGTTTATGACCTTTAGAATAGCAAAAACTCTAATTCACAACGTTTTCTACAGGTCGAAACTTATACCTATACTTCGTAATGAATACAGTACTTACTTCCTTCATTCATTACTTGTTTATGCAATGAACCCTTAATCTCTCCATGCAGCATACGCTTCACTGGTACTCCCTTCAATGCCTTACACAAGGATTTTTAATGATGGCCTTTGAAGTCTTGGCAGTGGTCTTTGAATGATAAAATTGGGTATGCGGACCATTATGATGCCTTTAGGTCATAAGAGCATTGGTCATGATGATTTTGCTGAGCTAGCCATTAATTTTTTCTTATGATCACATACCCTTTGTCTGTCAATTATGTTTTATTTTCTAGATTTAAAACAAAATTTGTAGGTTGAAAACCATAAAAATTTATAAATCCTTTGTATTCATGACCTGTTTTGCAGCTTGATAAATCCAATGTATTCATGACCTGATCTCTTTCTTCAAACTTTTGTCCTTAAGTATGCATGCTTAATTTTGCTAGGTCTGTTGGTACTTATGACTATAGGTTGATTAGAATTGTATGTATAGGATCAAAAGGTAGGCCTTAAGGATCAGACCTTCAAGAATATATACAAGGTAGAAAATAGGATTAATGTTCAGAAATAGGAAATAGGTTATAGTTATAGGATATAGGTAGAAGAGTAGGACTGACTCCTACAGGATATAAGAATGAATGATATAGGATAAACTGGGTATTTAGAAACTAAAATCAATAAGTATCATAAACCACCATCTAAAAATTGAAATTAATAAAAGAAATTAGAAATATTAAAATGACAATTCTTACAACGCTCTGATATCTCATTTTTTGGAGCTGGCTTTTGTTGCTTAATATGTTCAGACAGAATGTGATGGTGTTCATTTCTCTTTTAAATGTAGTCTCTATCTTCTTAGGTGCAGTCCAGTCTTCTTCTTTGTAATCTTCTTCTCTTGGATGTGATCTTCTTCTTTGTTGATGTAATCTTCCTCTGAATAGATCCCATTCTGAAATTGTGCTTAGAACATGTCCCTTACCTAAAAATGATAACAAGTGCCTTTCTGAGAAATTTTGTTGAACATGTCCCTTTCTGAGAGTAGAATTTGTATATAACAGGTCCCTTTTTGAGAAATTCTATATAACAGGTCCCTTTCTGAGATATCTTCTGAGTTTACAAACAAATCCTTTTGGAAAATACTGAACAATAATAATTTCTTAAGAATCCATTATAAAATGTAAAGACAAATCTCTTCCTCTGCTAGAGATGAAATTAGGGAGACAGAAAAGCATGACCAAGTTCAGACTTTCTCCTCCCCAACTGATGATTTGACTTGTCCTCAAGTCACGTTTCTGTCAGAATAATTTATTTTTTTCACTATTTTCACTAAGCTAAAAAGGAATTCTTACAAGCCAATTTCTTGGTTTTCTCATAAGAATTCATGTTTAGATTATGCCATCTCTGGTTTTCATATCTAAACATAAATATATATATGTGTTGTGTGGTGTGTGTGTGTGTGTTTATTTTCTAAATTTATTGTAGAAAATAGAAACTATTTAAGGCTTGGATATTATAGCTGACTGTTGTACTAGCTATACCTCCTTTTGCTGTGATATTGTCCTCATGAAGTCTTCTCTGCTAATACGCTTATGGTATATTTTTAGCCTATGTCCATTGACGAAATATGTCTGTCCTTCTTGGTCAATTGAAGTTAATTTGACTAATCCATTCTCAAAGACTTCAATGATTTCATAAGGGCCCATCCAATGGGTTGTAAATTTAACTTTATAATCCTTAAACTTTGAGTCAAAGAGTAATGCCTAGTCACCAACTTGAAATTCCTTCTTCTTAATTAACTGTCATGCAACTGTCTCCTTTCTTGTTGTATCATTGTTGTCCTTTACATTGCCTCTAGTCTCATCTCGTTCAGCTGGTTCAATTGCATAATTATTTCTTGCTGGGCTTCAGAGAGGTCTATTCCTAAGTCTGCAACCAATTTATATGTATGTATTTGAAATTCTATTGGCAGCATGACCTCTTTTCCATACACTAGTTGATAGGGTGTAAACCATGTTGTGTTTTTCCAAGTAATTCTATATGCCCAGAGTGCTTCATTTAGCTTGTTTGCCCAATCCTTTTTGTTTGTTGCCACTATTTTTGTCATAATCCCTTCTAGTGTTTTGTTTGTAGATTCCACTTGGCGATTGGCCTGCGGATGGTAGGGTGTGCTCTGTCTGTGCTTGATTTTGTACTTCTCTATAATTTCTTGAACTAGTCTTGATGTGAATTAAGTCCCTTGGTCTGTTACTATCTCTCTGGGTATTCCATATCTAACAAATATTTCCTCGAAAAGGAAATTGACTATTGTTTGTTCAGTTGTCCTTCCAAGTGCCTTTGCTTCAACCCATTTAGTCACATAATTGGTACATACAAGAATGTACTTCTTACCTTTAGATGGTGGATTGATGGGTCCAACAAATTCTAGAGCCCATTTTTCAAATGGTTCTAGATGCACTTGTGGCTGTAGTGGCATCTCATCGAAAATGGTTGGTCTACCCATGCGTTGGCAACTGTCACAACTTCTTACATACTTCTTTGAGGATTTGAAAATTGATGGCCAATAGTAGCCAAGATTAATAATTTTGTGTGTTGTCCTCTTAGCTGCAAAATGGCCACCACAAGGTTGATCATGGCATGAGGTTAATATATCAATTATTTCATCCTCTCTAATGCATCTTCTAATAATCATATCATAACCAGTGTAAAATAAATCACCATTAACCCATGAATATCTTGTGCTTTGTTTGATCAACATTTTCTTCTCCTTTGAACTAAAAGATGGTGGTACCTTTCCTGTGGACAAGTAGTTAGCTAAATCAGCATACCCTGGAGTTAATACTAAAATTGCAAACAAGCGTTCATCAGGAAATGAATCTTCAACTTGGACAGCTTCACCTGAATTTTGTAGTCTAGAAAAGTAATCTGCTACCTGGTTCTCCTTCCCTGGTCTGTCTAATATGGTGAGATTAAATTCCTATAGTAAGAGTAACCATCTTATGATCCTGCCATTAGTAATATGTTTGTTCATTAAGTTTCTAATGGGAGTGGTCCGTGTGAACGAGGACTTCATATCTAGTTATATAATGATGAAATTTTTTCACCACATGTATAATTGAAATCATTTCATTTTCTGTTACTGTATAGTTGAGTTCAATAGGAGTCAAATTTTTACTGATAAAGTAAATGGCATAAGTTAAAGCATCTTCTGTTTGCCCTAATGAAGCTCCTACTGCTATGTTGAATGCGTTAGTTGAAATGTGAAAAGGTAAAGTCCAATTGGGTCCCCTTAAAACTAGAGTAGTACTTAATTTCTCTTTGAGTTTCTCAAAAGCTTCTTAGCAAGCCTCATTCCAATTGAATGTTACATCTTTTGCAAGAAGTTTAAACAATGGCAATGCTATTCAGCTAAAGTTTTCAATAAATCTCCTGTAATAACTTTCATAACCAAGAAAACTTATTACATCTTTTTTATTTATTTGGATTGGCAACGACAATAATTTGTATTTTGTTTTGGTCTACCTTGATTCCCTCAAGAGAAATATGATGTCCTAAGACTATTCCCTCATTCATCATCATATAACATTTTTCATTGCTTAATGACAAATTGGTTTCTATACATCGTTGTAAAACTTTCTCAAGATTTTGCAAAGAGTTGTCAAAGGAATCACCATATACTGAAAAATCATCCATATATACCTCAATGCATTCGTGGACCAGATCATCAAAAATTGCTAATACTACTCTTTGAAATGTTGCTGGGGCATTGCACTAGCCAAATGGTAGTATGTTGTAAGCATAAGTTCCCCAGGGACAAGTAAATGTTGTTTTATCTTGGTCTCCTGAGGCAATGCTAATCTAATTGTAGCCACTAAAACCATCTAGAAAGGAAAATGACATTTTTCCAGCTAATGTATCCAAAACTTGGTCAATAAATGGCAGTGGAAAACAATCTTTAAGGGTGGCCTTATTTAGTTCTCAATAGTCAATACAAACTCGCCATTTACCATTTTTCTTGGGAACTATTACTAATGGAGATACCCATTGGCTATCAAAAATGGGATAAATGAATTTTATTTTTAGTAACTTTTGCAATTCATCTCTTACAACCTCTTTGAGCATGGCGTTCATCCATCTCTATGGCTGCCTCACTGGTTGAATTCTAGTGTCTGTATAGATATGGTGAGTGCAATTTTCCAGGTGAATTCCCTGCATGTCAGTGTAGTCCCAAGTGAATGCCTTTTGGTATTTGGTGAACAAGTCAAGCAATTTCTTTTCCTGAGATGTTTCTAGAAAGGCCCCGATGTTCAATGTTTTTCTGGGGCTGATTTCTATTATCTTGCTTTGTGTGTTTTTAATGGAGTCAATTGGAAAGATTTCATCAAATATTGCTTTCTAAGAGTACATAGTACAAGTTTCCCGAAAGCTTTGTGCCAACATGTAATCTATAGTAGTTTATTGTTCATTTCTCAATTCTTCTGAAACATTAGGTTGGGAGATAAAAATTTCTACTAAATCTGCATTGTTATTCTCCTCAATATCATACATTTGATTTAGGCTTAAAACATAGTATATTTCTTCTTGATCATTGTACTTGTCATCAAGCCATAAGTTTTGTGTTACTGTGGGGGCTTGTGCTAATGGGTACAAAGTGAGTTGTTTTCTCTCTGTGCCTCTAGAAATGATCATGTTACCAGATCTACATCCAATGAATGCATCAGTAGTTGCCAACCTTGGTGTGCCAAGTATGAGTGGATGTCCTCCTAAGTTGGATTTTGGCTGAAGTACTAAGAAATCAACTGGATACTCCCAAGAGTCCAGTGAAACAATTATATCTTCTAGCACTCCATCAGGAATTACTTTAGAGCGATCTGCTAATTCCAAAACAATTGCGGTTGATTGTAGATTTGTTATCTACAAAATTTTCATTGTGTCCAATGTCATAACATTTATTGCATCTCCTAAATCAATCAGATTGTTTGGAATTGAAATTTTGTTGATAATTGCTATGACTCTAGGTATGCCTGGGTCAACATTTTTTTCCATGGAAATGACATTTGACATCAAGCCAGCTAAATTGCCAATGACATGTATTTCTTGTGGATCAAATATTTTCTTTGCGGGCTTTTTGAGACAGAGCTCTTTAATGGCTTTGGTATAAATTGGAATATCCTTGATTTCCTGGAGTAATGGCATTTTGACATACACATTTCTCAATTCATCAAGAACATCAAATTGTGGCAATGGTGTGGGTAATTTTGGTTGAAGTAATCATTCTGGAAATGGAGGTGGTTGTAGTGTTTTGATTTTTTGACCCTGTTCTAGATTGATTTGTGTTGGGTCACTTTATTTACTACATGGTTGGTTTTCTTCTTCGTCATCTTGATTCTATTTTTGTGATTGTGTTTGAACAGGTGGAGGTTCTTTATGTAGAGTTCGACCTGACCTTAGTTCAATGTTTTGCAGTGGTAGAGTTGGGTAAAATGGTCCCTCATCTACACTGTAATTTGGTCTATCTATTCGGTTGTTTGGGTTAGCTATGGGTTGAGCTGGTAGCTGTGTGGGCCTAGGAGGTTGGTTGGATGGTAGTTGTAGTTGAGGTGTATTTATTTGTGGAGGAGCAGGTAGAGTTTGTTGAGGATTCTACTGTGGATAAGCTACTGGTTGCTGAGGGTATTGTTGTGGATATGGGTGAGAGTATTGTGACTGATAATGTTGGGGATATGGTTGAGAAAATGGTTGTTGATATTGCTGAGGTTGTTGTTGAGTAAATTGCTGAGGAAAAGAATATCCTTTCCATCCTTGTTGTGGGTATGGTTGTTGATATTGCTGAGGTTGTTGTTGAGTAAATTGTTGAGGAAAAGAATATCCTTTCCATCCTTGTTGTGGGTATGTTTGCTGTTGTTGATTAAACCAATTTTTCCAAGGCATAGGAACATTCCAAGAATTCTAAGCAAGCATATTATAATTTGTTGAATTCGGATTTTGCTACATACCTGGAGGTCTTGGTTGCCATGGCCTTCTAGCTCCCATGAAATACATGTTCTCCATTTCTACATTTTCTTCCAAATTGTAATTCTGCAAATTTTCATCTTTGTACAATCTTTAGTGTCATGATTTTCTGTATAAAATCCACAAACCTGCACATTATCCGAAGGACATTCTTTCAAAGCATGTTTTCACCTGCATTTGGGACATTATATAGATAATTATTTCTCTTGTTCATCTTGTCTCTTCTTTGTTTTCCAAGTATATATTTGGTTTCCCAAAGTACTTAGAAGGTCTGTTTGAAGTATTCAAATAGATTGCCTAGTTCAGCTCTAGTAATATTTCCTGTAGCAGATTTTGTGATTTTTGATGTCATGGTTTTTTCCCATTTCTTGCCCTACTCCTAGAGTACTTTTGACACAATTCAGCAATCTCCTCAAAAGGTAAATTAGAAATGTTCCCTTTACCCATGAGATTGAGGTCATCTAGATACTCATCCCAGATGCCTTTAAGAAAGATTGTTCGAATAAGATCAATAGACATAGTTCTATGTTTTGATTTTTGTAGATTATATGAGAATATTTCCAAGTATTCGTCTATGGTCTCATCTTCTTGTTGATTCATTGTAAATATGTCATCTTTAGAATCTTTTGATCGATAATAAGGTTGATACTTTTTGAAAAAATATCTTCATGTCATCCAAATTAGTGACTGAATGTTCACCTAATCCCATGAACCACCTAAGTACTACTGCTTTTTAAGGGAGTAGGAAAAGGTCGAAGTCTATGTGCGTCATCAGTATATCCATAGGTTTGGCATACTATGTCAAATTCAAATAAAAATGACTCCGGGTCTTTGGATGCCATACCATAAAAGTTTGGTAATACAGATGGCGGTATGTTTTTCATTTCAATTTCCTCATCCATTTGCTCTCCTCTATCTTGAATTGGAAATTTAAATGTGGATTCCTCTGTTTCTGGTGGATTTTGATTTCCTCCAAACAGAGTAACATTTTGTTGTTTTTCTTCGTTCTCCCTTCTTCTTCTCATTTCTTCCATTTGTCTCTCATACCCTCTTAGTTGTTCAGGCGTAGGTCCTCTGGATCCTCCATCTTTAGCCATTGTAATTTGTGATTTGTCTAAGGTTTCTATCTCTTCTTCTTGTTTTAGTTCTTGAGGGAAGATTTGTTCATACTTAGGCTATTGAATTTTCGTACTACTCTCCTTTAATTTCTCTATGGTAGAAGTCTCAGCGATATATATCTTCTTTTCTTCATGAGCTAATAGGATTTGTCTTTCAATGAGAGTGAGTCTTTGGCGTGATCTCTGTTTTTCCTCAAGTTTTTCCATAGTAACTTTTCCTGTGGGTGTTGTATACTCAATCTTTTCTGATGGTTCTGCTCCCAATGGTGGATTAGTTATTGGTTGGGGGATTTTTGTGAATCTTCCTTTCTCATCCCTAAATGAAGACATAAATAAACATGAGTGAAATTTAAATTTAACTCTATGTTTTTGTTGTTGTTTTGTTGATTTTAAGTTTTTTTTTTAATCTTTCTAGTTGCACCTCCCGGGAAACAGTGCCAAAATGTTTGGTCTTTACTTACTAAGGTAAGTTAAGATCTTAATTCCTTTATCAACTCAGGAAAGTACACTTAGAGGTGCTCACCTAAAATATATAGATCTAGAAGGATCTAAGGTTCTAATGACAACCTACTAAATGAAAGTAACAGTGCTCCCTTATAAGAGATCCTTCATTGTCTTTTCAATCACTCAAGCATCAATCTAGATAAAACAAATATTATGAAATTCTGATTGCCTAAGTAACATAAATAGAGTATTGATGAATGATTAAAATCCTACATTCCCTTACAAGAATATTGCTCAATAGAATTTTCTTCAATCATAACAATCCAAAGTAATTTCAATAGCAAACTAAATCAGACAGTGAATAAGATTAATAAAATTACAAACCAATAACAGTTGAATCTTTTACAAGAATCATCTATCAAACTGGAAATTGAATTTAACAACTACAATCTAAATCACTTGCAAATAAAACCAGGACTATCTTCAAAATCAAAACAAATAAGCAAGTATGGAAATTGTATAACAACAAACATGTATATCAATTTCAAGATCAGAATTGGTTGAATCATTCTACAAAGTTCTTTTCACAACGAATGCAAGCCTTTCAATTGATAACTTTAATAATCATAGCCTTTACTTCTACACATAAAATAACTTCTAATTTCCAAATTCAAATATGTAGCTAGTAAGAAAACTTAATAAAAACAGAGTGTACCAGTGTAGTGATGAGGGCCCTTCAACACTTCACAAGCACACTATAAAATGATTCAGAAGAGCGTAAATACTAGATATTGATACATAAACTTGTTGATGAAGTTTGTATTAAGTCTAGAATCAGAAATGCACAAACTGTCTTTTCATACGTTCACAATCTAGCTCTAAAACATAGTCTTCTTCCATAGGTTATTTGTCATCAATATTATAACAAAAGAAGCTATTCCTCCTCCCTGTTATCCTAACATAATTCTATTAATTACATCCAATAAGGTTGAAATTGAATCAGTTCCTTCATTTATGCAAAAATTCTCAAAATAGAAATTATTCTCTTCACAAAATCGGGAAAACTTGCTGCAGTGGCTGGGTTTGACCAGCGTTGACCGACACTTGTTTTCTTCAAAACGGAAAGTGCATAGGTGATCCACCATCCGTGTACATTTTACTTCATGCCCACAGTCTTCAAATTCGCTCACATGTTGTGCAACATGTCAAATAATGGAGCATTTACAAGACGTCACAACTTCTGGTAATTTTCTGAAAAATGTCATTTTTAACATAATAATTTCAAAAATTAATTCCAAGCTAAAAATAATGATAATGACATCATATCAATTAGTTTCTAAGAATTATTTCTAGAATATGAAGGTTAAATGGTAAAAAATGATAGTCAAAAGAGAATTTTAAGTGGAATGGACAGTCATAATTTGATACCAATAGCTCTCATCATGTTTTGATTTGTAAATGAATGAACAATGAATATATGACCTAATAGATGATAATGCAGCTAAGGTGATAAGGCATGAATACTTCTTGGCAATACTTAGATAAGTATGAGACCCCTATCCTCATATCTATTTTTAAGACATGTAGAATGCATATTTGTGACATGTTTGATGAAATTCATGTCATGGCTAGTAGAGGTCCAGTAAAATCTTTTTTGAAGTATTTGCATTAGTATCATTGCTTCGTTGTTACTTTTATTCTTGAAGGTTTCATGGAGTTATGGGCAGTGGCCTTAGTCCTGGCTCTAAAAAATTGGTATCAAATATGGGGTTGTTGGCTCTAAACTAGCTGAAAAATAGCCCAGTTGCTTGCATGCCCTTGCTGTGATAGAAAATCGAGGGTCATAGTAGTATGCATGCCCACGTCATGGGAGAAACTAAGGCTCTAGGTTAGTAAAATGCTAGGTTTACTCAGGGGTTGGTCACCTGGAAAGGTTGGTTGGCTCTTATGGGTTCTATAGCCTATTTACAAGGTCAGATTGGTTGTGTTTTGTCAGTTCCACTTCCTTAACTGTACATGGGTAGTTGAATCAGATATTGGTAGCCTCTTGTCACATGTTTACCCAAACAGATAGGTTAACTTTGGTAAATGTAGGAGGAAGGTGGTTACATTTTCTTGGTCATACGAAGAAATGCTCAAAATTGATCTAAGTATTGTTGGTCATGAATTCAAGACTTACTCTTATGCTAAGCCTATTAGGTAGAGACTATGTCTGTTGCATCCTAGTAAATCTCTTGCGATTAAGTCTGAGGTTGAAATTTTTTTGAAGGCTTGTTTTATCTATGTTTTCCCTTTGAATGAATGGGTTTTAACATCATTCCGATTACCAAAGATTAAGGAACTATTAGAGTATACATTGATTACAGGGATAGCAATAAGTATTTCCTCAAAGATAACTATCCAATCCCCTATATCAATGAAACAATTGATGATTCTACCGAGAATGAAATATTTGTATTTATGGATAGATTATTTGGCTATAGTAGAATTAGCATACTCTTGATGGATCATCATAAAACTTCTTTTATTTATCCATGGGGAATTTTCGCTTATTTTAAGCTTCCATTTGGACTTAAGACTGTTGGTGCCACCTTTGAGAGAGAAATTCATTATTATTTTCATGACATAAAGCATATTGTACAATCACATCTTGATGATCTACTTACACATTCGATGAAATGTCAAGATCATCTGATACATCTATGACAAATCCTTTCTTTTATGTTGGTACTACAATATCCATTTGAATCTACATAAATGTGTACTTCATGTGGAATTTGGGCATTTACGGGGATTCTTTGTTTCCAAACAAGGCATTTATGTCGATCCACTAAAGGTATAGGCTTTTTTGAATTTTCCTCCTCCATTTAACTTATGCCAACTTGAGAGTTTGTAGTGGAAAATAAGTTTATTACGTAATTTAATTCCAAATTATGTTGAACTTACCAAGGATTTTACGCGACATGTGAAAAAAGGGATCCCTTTCATCTGGGATGAAGTTGCTCAAAAATATTTTGATGCACTAAAACATGTGTTAACTCATACACCATTATTGCATCCCCTTGATTATCATTAGGATTACGACTTGTATTTAGTTGTGTCCTATGGTACCATTACTATGGTATTGGTTCAAGAGGATGATTCGAACAATGACCACGTGATATACTTTTTGAGTATGAACCCTACTGCACCTCCAAAATTAATTACTCACATGTGGAAAAGATAACCTTGGTAGCTGTTCACATTTCCAAAGATTCTGTCACTATATTTGGTCACACAAAACCATAGTAATTTTGGATTGTAACCCCATGTTTTATATTCTTACATGACAATTTCTTAGGGGAAAGTATTCCAAATGGATTTTCATCTTATAGTAATTTCACTTGGAATTTGTTAAATTCAAGTCCAACAAATCACTTGTATTTGTTGAAATTATATGTGACCTTCATTATACTAAAATAGAAATTGTGGTAGAGGATTATCTTCCATATTAATTACTCTTTCTTATAAGTTCACTTGATCCACTGTATGGAGACATTATCATTTATCTCTAAACTCAAACTTTTATGCATGAATTATCTCATAGTGAATGTCGTCGTATTCGATATGAATCCCAACAATATATCATTGTTGGGAATACACTTTATCATTGTGATGCCGATTCATTTTTTCGTTGATGTTTAACACATGATGAAGTTGGAAAAGTTATGAATGGCTATCACTCTAAAGCATTTGGCAGTCATATGTTAGGGTAGGCCACTTCACAAAATATCTTATGTTCTGGATATTTATAGCCTTCTATATTCAAAGACTATATTCTTGTGTACCAGAAATGTCATGCCTATCAAATATACAATCAAAAAATGGGTGCCACTCCTACTCCTCCCTATCCAGTAGTCACCATCAGACTCTTTACAAAATGGGGCATCCATTTCATGACATGTAACCCTCACTCAGTTGCGGGGCATGGGTAGCTCAACTTCTTATTATCCACAGGCAAATTGCTAAGTTGAATATGTGAACAAAGCGTTAACTACTATGCTTCAATAGATGATAAGAATTCATTAAAAATACTTGGCATATAATGGTTTTCTTGGCATTATGGGCATATTGTACTTCAACAAAAAATATGATTAGGTTTACATCTTTTAAACTTGTGTATGGTTTGGAAGTTGTGTTGTCAATTGAGTGTGAAATCGCGTCACCTAAATTAGCTATCAAATTTCTCCCTAATTCTTCCATAAAGGAAAAGTGTTTTTTATACTTAGATTTTCTAGATGAAACTTGTTGTGATGCTACACTAGCTAGTGAGGCTCGTAAGAAACGAAATCAAATTACAATTTGACAAAAACGTTAACCCTCATGTAGTTTCAAAAGTTGTCTTGGTCTTACTATATCATCAAGAACACGATAAGTTAGGAGCCGACAAATTCGAGCTCATCTGGCATGGTCCTTATATTGTAAAATTTCCACTTGTAAAATGTCCTATGAGCTAGTTGACTATGATGGGATTCCTTTATCTGAGCCCATAAATAGGATTTATTTCAAAAAGTACTATTCTTAGATTCTTGCATAGGTACTTTGTACATTGTAGTACATAATTTTTGGTGTGTTGTGATTTTACTTTTTCTTACGGACTCCTTTTGTTTCCCCTTCTTATCTTGTGTTACACTTGGTTTGTAGATGTTTATGTTCCCTCAACCTTACATTGGTTACGTTGATGGTGCTCTTTGTAGTACTTCGAATCTTTCTTCCATTGCATGGGAAATTTTCACGCCTCCCGATGAGTTAGTGAGTCTACATGGGATATGCCTTGGTCGTGCAACTAACAACATTGCAGAGTATAGTGTAGTCTTTGAACTATTACCTAATGTCATTTCACTTGGTATTCAATAATAGTTGTTATATTGGATTTTCAACTCATATTATTACATTTGAGTAACATCTATTTAGTGAGAAGCCCATAAATGTTAAGGATGCTTTTATGGGTTCATATCTTGCAAATGGAATTTGATTAAATTGAATATAAACATATTCCAAGAGATAACACATTCACTAATGCATTGGAAAACTATGTATTAAATCAGCATTTGCAACATTTGTAAAAAATAACAATCCATATGATTGTACAAAATAGATAGAGTAAATAGTAGTATCCATAAATACAATTTTGTAAAAAGTTTTTTTTACAAAAAATGGTGTCCAGGACACATAGGGCCCACAACCTCTATTATCCGAATACATGCAGCTAAAACGAAAAATACAAAATCTAGCTCATAAATCCTATAAACAGGTTATTCTCATTATAACAAAAAAAGGTGCCAGCCACTCATTATAGCACTCAACCAATCCAATAGTACAAAATGAGAAATTAGTGACTACATGACTAAAAACATTAGTCACCACAATAATTTCAAGTGAATTACTACTAAATTTGAGCAATTTTAAGTGACCCCACTAAAAATGACTAATTTAGTCCAGAGATATAGTATATGACTAGATAATAACTGACCCAACTAAAAATGAATAACTTAAATGACTAATTTAGTCGAGGACTAAAATATATTACTATATAATAAGTGATTAACCTAAACAACTACTATATTCCAAGAATAAAAATATGACCAACTAACAAGTACAACGCATGAGGTGTAGACCAATTGGTTTGCGTGGGCTTCAATCCCCGCTAAGTCATAGGTTCAAACCCCATGCAATGGGGTTGAGGAGTGGAAGATACTTTGGGGGGATTAAACTTCCCAAGGGGTATCCAAGCTTGATCAAAGCCTCACAGAATCCTAGTGATAATCATCACATTGCGGGTGGATTAGTTTTCTTCTAAACAATAAACAGGTTGGCCCCAACCTAGGCTCACCCTAGTTACAAAAGAAAACAATAAAAATAAATGTTTGATTACTTAGAGAATTAAAATATTATCGTGCCCAAAAGAATAAGAGGCCTTTATGAGATATGTGGGTTGGTTACATGGAGGTTCCTTTGTGCTCTCAAACCTCAACATGTGAATAGTAGACAAGAGGACAAGCA
Organism: Pinus taeda; assembly: GCA_000404065.3. Lineage (NCBI taxonomy): Eukaryota > Viridiplantae > Streptophyta > Pinopsida > Pinales > Pinaceae > Pinus > Pinus taeda. Next base: position 206,085 of record APFE031152395.1, read on the forward strand.
CTTATTAACAACAAAATTCAAAAATTAATCTAGTACCCATATGCAGATTTTGTTTTTGTTAACAAGTTACTAGAAACTTTATACATTATTTGGATAACTCTGAATTGTTGCCCTGAGGGGGAATCTCCAACCAAGTATGGAAGAGATGCTGTAATGTCATGTTAAGTAATTTTTATTTTTATGTAAACATTTTGACTTGGTCAAAATGCATAAAACTAAAATTAAAATAAATTAAAAAAAATTAAGAAAAATAAATAACTAAAAGAAAATTGAACTAAAATAGTCGACACATCTTGGATAAACAGTGATTAGGTGCACTTTTAAGGCACTCATACATGTTAAGTCACAAGCTCAATTCCCTACCCTATTCAAGTGTTGTTGTTAGTTATGACCATAATGTAGCTTCTAGAGGGATGAAATCTCTTTTCAGTATAGAATAAATTTGCATCATAAGAAATTTGATCCTTCTCTCGATAGATCCCGAGTTAAAATGGATCTAGGCTAAAATTAAAAAAAAAAATTATTCCCTATATTAACTTTATTAAAGTGTTTGAAATCCAATCTCTCCAACTTTATAACTCTAATGTATTTAATATATATATGAATATTTCTATATAATCAGACTTCAATTATATATCATATATTCATTGATTTAACATTTTAAAATATTATTTTAAAACAAATTTTAAAACATAAAATATTTTCATATTTGCACACCATGTCATTGAAATGTGAAACTGTGTCAATGAATAGAGAAAGAAAAGACACGCTAAGTATGATAGCTTCTTTGTATGCAGAAATGGGCTTTGGTACAGTAAATGGTGAAGTATGATTGATGAGTTTCAGGTCTAATTGGAAACTTTTCAGGACAAATGCATCCCAGTTAAACCCATCCACATGAGCGAGGCGATGCAAGTGCAGAAATGGCATATCAACTCTTGGACATATTTTGTTTGTAGGTAGGTCTTGTTCAGTTACTGTGAAAAATCAAACCATGTCTCCTTTGTTTGTTTTCTGACACTAAAAATGAATGATATGGTGAAGGGTTTCTATGTCGAAGCTCTGGTGTCATGATCTACCATGTAACTAAAGCTACAACAGCCATTTCTAGGGTTTTGTCTTCATTTTTTTTATAAGGTGAAAATGACAAAGAAGTAAGGTGAGCATTGAAGTGACATTTTCAACAATGTACATAGATGAAAGTAAATTCTAGATCAGTAAAGCAATAAGAATAGAGACATTTCCTAAAGGATCTAGTGATAATTTTTTTTTTGATAATATAGTTCATGAAAATGAAAATGATGTCAATCATGAAGATTAGGTTGCAATCACCATGCAGGACAGGCATGGAAATTTAATTGACATGGGGACAAAAGCCACTTGAAGAAAGTAGAAGCAACGAGTGTGCTTATTTTCCCAATATTGGGAAGTGTGACATTAATCAGGAAACGGGGTTGTTAGAAGCCCAAAGAAATTTTGTTTCATGTAGGAAGCTCCAAATCGAGAAAGGTTTTCAATATGGAAGGGGGTTAATTGATATTAAAGATGGGTCCAATAAATTGAATGTGGAGATTTTGAAATTTGAGGAACAATATGAAACAAGAACTCTTCATCCAAAAGCAAGGACACCAGAGATGCATTTAGAATAATTTTCAAAATCAAGGATGAGTATGGAGACTTTAGATACCAGCAGAAATGATTACAGGGACAATGAATTGCATTATATGATTTCAACAACCTCACATGTCGATCCTACTGGAATATATGGACAGCAAGAATTAGGGAAAAGGAAAGCAAAGAGAATAGGGAATACATAGGGAAATTAGAACTTCCAAATGCTCTAGATGTTACAAAAGTTACAGTAGCAAGTGCAAATATTCTTCAGGATGAAATTGCTGTGAAAAAAATGACGAAAATTAAATAGAATAAAGAAAAGAAGAGTACCTATATGAAACGAAGGAAATCAAATTTACAAACCCAATGAAAGATTTTAGATGTAGATGACAATGGTCAGTTATTTGTTAGCAAGGATTTTCTCTCAGGTCAAATAGAGAGAAAGGATTCTTAAGCCAAATGAATTTGAGGGAAAATATACAATAATATATTTTGAAGAGAAGACTCTTCAAAATGTATCATTTGAAATATAGGGATTGAAAAATATGCTGCTATATGGTAAAAACCAAGCAAGGAAAAATGTCAAAAATATCAGTGGAGGAAACCAAAAAACTGAATTGATGAGCAGTATACGTGAGAGGAAGAGGAAAATTGTTCAACAAAATAAAAATATTGTTAATAAAAAATTATCATATGTTAAAAGTGAGTGTATGAAAAATGGTTTAGACACTGGAGAATTATTTAAGGAATATTTTTAAACCAGGTGAAGGTTTATGTAGCTTGTCACATAACAATGATAACAACTCTTTTAGAAGAATAGAACAAGATAAAGAAGACATATGAGACTTGGATGGAATAAAAGGTCAATCTGCTTCTTCTACTAATCCTACCTCAACTATGTAGATGGTGCACAACTCCTCAAGTGTGCAAATGAATCATGAGCCAAAACATAAACTTTCAAATTTCAATCATAATGTCACAAAGAATATTTTGTTAGAAAACAAAGCTTTAGAGAGATAGAGAGTGGTAGGTTGCAACAATGATGTAGTTGGAGAGGAAATTTCAAGTTCAAATAGGATTACGAGTGTAGCTTGGAATCATGATGAGAACATAGAGGGATAGTGTGAACAACCAAAAGTGGGATGGGCACTATGTGATGAATGCCAATAGTGGTGATGCATACCTCGGGAGCTTGCAGATGATATCAATAAAATTGACTATAAGTGGTAATTTTCATTTTCTTTCTTGAAATTATTGTAGTTATTTTTAAGATAGTTATACAATGTGTATGTTATTTCATGATTGTATGTGTATGCGAGAGAGAGGGAGAGGGAGATGAGTTGGAGGAAGAGAGGAAGAGGGAGTAAGAGGGTCACTTTTGTTTTCTTTTTATTTTGAAACCTGGTTTTATCCCATTCCCGATTATCTTCAATTTAGCTTGAGTACCTCCTTAATGTACATAGTTTGTGTGCACACTCATTTTTGAAGATGATCCTTCTATGATGTGTGGAAATCACCTATGCACATGTTCAATGTGTGCATTATGGCTAGCTGCTACTATTTCGAGCTTCTCCATGGTCTAAATAATGTACAATTTGGGAAAGTATTTGAGGTTCTAGATTGCATGCTAGAGAGGGGTGTTGTGTTAGTAAGGAAAAAGTATATAATTTCTTGGAGGTCACAACTCTGGGATATGGCACCATGATGGGGACTAAAAAAATTCTAGACGACTTTCTTCAATAGATCAAAGATCAAATCCTAGCAAAATGAAGCCCTCTCCTTAGAAGGTAAGGGGACTTCTGTTCTATGTGCTTTGTTGCCGCACTAAGAGAATTTGACAAGATGCCTACCAGGTCTTAGAATATTCCTATCTTCTTGTTTGACCTCCCTAACCAATTTCTCCAATTCAATGATATGATATGTTGAGATTTCAACTTATATCAGATACTTCAATTATTTCTCATGCTTTTGTTTGTTCTCTTCTATATGATCCCCAATTCTATCAAAAGTTTATTTAATTATTGCTTTAACTTATCTACAAAGACAAAAATATTTAGTCCTAGTCCAGAATGAATAGGGAACTGGAGCTTTGTTCCTTTATTTTCCTTACCTGTTACCCTGCCTGCTTTGAAAATTAAACTATACCATCAGTTTTCCTCAAAATTGACACCTGATGCCCATAATGCCTTGCTGTAGGATATCCTCTAAAGCTGATAGTCCCTTGGTGATGCCATTTCTTTGGTCCTTCCTTGGCCTTTATCTCTCCCTTGGTTGTGTACTTCCTCTATTCTTTCTGGCATGAGCTTCCTCTTGAGTAATAGTGTGGTGGAAAGGTTTGTTTTTCTCTACCCTCCTTTACTCCCACTACCTTACTATCACCACTTCCTTCTTGAATCAAAACAATATTATCTTGGAAGAACCCTATCTACTTTGTTTGATATCCCATTCTTTACAATCTCCACACACACCAAACTCACAACAAAACTTAACTTAGTTACTCAAATAAAATTTTGCATTAGGACAATCATCTAGCAATAATATGCATAAAAAAGTCCCCTTCTCATTCTCTATTCTTTCTTTTAAATATGATTTCATGATTTCCACTTTCTTATCATGCAAAATTATCAATTTTGAATATGAATCTGTAGGGGAATCAATTAGTGACGATATAAACCCTATCGAGGAGGGTTTGGGAGGGTATGCATTTGTCTAGGAACTCAGTAATGCAACTATGTAAGATAAGGCTCTCTTTCTTAGCGTACAGAGGAAGGATAAAATTCCACCTTTTGATATCTACAAGCAAAAATGTAGTAACAAACGAGCAACTAGTCTGAACTACAGGAAAGCTTCTGCGATACTTTATAACTCTGTGGGAAGGATACATTGTTTGTAGAATTTCTTTAGCCCATTCAGTGTTTCCTGTAAATGGACCACCCGCAGTGTTCGACTGTAGGTTCCACAGAGGAGGCTTCTACAGAGGTAGCTCCAAAAAAAATAGACTCCGTAAAGTTTGATTGTGAACTGACAAATCCAGAAGGTACAAGGATGTGCAAGCAGGCTCGACCATAAGGAACTTGAGTTGTTCAACCATGAGGGAGAGGGAGAGGATGCGAAGCATGGCTTGATTAACAGGTTCTTTATTGCTCACCCATCAGGTTAGGAGAGGATGCGACTAGTGGCTGGAGTGAAGTCGTAACAAGGTAGTCATACTGGAAGGTGTGGCTGGATCACCTCCTTTTCAAGGAGAGATAATGCTTTTTGGGCTTCTTCATTTGACACTACTTCTGGAAGGAATCACATCTGAGCCAAGCTTGTAGATGGAAGCATTCTTTCAGGTCTCGACAATGAAGTGAAACCATGAGCTTATCACCAGGTCAAAAAAATTTGATAGAATCCCATCTCCAATTTTTCTCCCCATGTTGCCAATCCAAGCAAGGAGGATGTGGTGGAAAAAAAAAAAAAGATTTAGGTTCTCTTCTATATTTTTGGATATATTGAGGACTCATTGCTCAAAAGGCCTGGATAATGGCTATTATCTATTTCTATATTGGTTTTCCAATATATTGGTGTTGGTATAGGGGCAGGTCTCCATACCCAGGAGGCCTGCACGATGGGCAATTAGCTCAGCGGTAGAGCATGCCCCTGATAATCACATTGCTATGCTTGGGATGTGAAGGCTCTCAGTCACATGTATAGTTCAATGTGCTCATCAGTCCCTGACCCGATGATGTGGATCATCCAAGGCATGTGATATGAGTTCTTCTATTTGACTTATATTATTTAATCATCTAGCAATGGGATTGAGGATGGTAGAAATAACACTCGTTTTGAATAATTTGATGATCATAGTCAAGAATTTGGGGAACCTTATTCGCCTGAGTTTCGATCTCCTTTTCCTTATTCTAATTTGTCAATTTACTTCTACGGATGAAAATATTTTCTAGTGATATGATTTTCAATTGAAGATTAGAAATTTTGGAATAAGGGAGAGTGTTTATGGTATGGTTCTAATCTTGATGGACCTCCACTGCTTCAGGGCATTCCCTCAATGATTTGTCTTCTAATTTGTTGGTTTTATTTGGAGTTTTGGGATTGCCCCTTCATCCAGTGGGATTACAGATCCCATGATGGCACCCCTTCATAAGGTCCCAGCCCAGATTTCTTAATGCTAATCACCAACCCCCTTACCGGGGATGGAACTTAAGTTTGTTCAGTAAACTAATCACCTGAAGGAGGTATATAGTTATCTAGGAGAAATCCATGTTGGGAGTCTAGTAGTAAGACCCGCAAAGGATAGCTTGTGCTGTTGAGCATTTTCTTTCTACTTTTTATATATGTGTTGTCGATCTAATTGATATGTGTGTGTTATAACATGTGTAGAACACTGGCAGAAGCCTTTTCCAACTCGCAAACATATGGATGTGGGACATGACTAGGATGCATTGGATTTGTTGAAATTCCAATAATTATATTATTCACTTGCCAAGGTATCACGATTTTATCAATGCCCTTATGAATTTCAATTTCATATTTTCTCTTGAAATACAATTTTCCCTCACCGCAAAATATGTTTCCTAAATTTTATCTTAGTTTTCCCTTAATCCTTTTTAAATTCCTCCAATTGGGTGCGCATGTGTTCTTTTAACATGATTTTACTATAAGTGTATTTATGTCTCTAATCTCCCATTATTTTTTTCAATTTGAAATTTTAGTTATAAATTCCAATTCTATAATTTTTCCACATAGAAGGGTTCTCACCAATATTATTTATTGCATTTTTTTATTACATTTTGTGTACATTATCCACACTTCTCCTTGAGTGTTAGCATTTAATAAAAACCCTTATTTTCATTTTAATTATATAGAATATATTCTCTACATGATTCATGTCACATACCCCCTGAGCACAATAATACCAATAATCCCTATGCTCTACTAAATCCAGGATGTGGAATTTTATGTTCGATTATTAGAATTACATTCCAAAACAACTTTTATCCCTACTTTACAACTTAGTAAAAATATTCAGTCATGGTAATTCAACATAATACACTTCTTGCATTCAAATTTCATTCCTTTGATAACCTAATACAAGCATTATTGGAATGTTATCATCAATACAATGTAGCTAGCATGATCATAGTCCTATTGTCATAGTCTAAAGTATTTCTTGACATATAATTTATAATTATGAATAAATAGCTAAAGCATGCCTCAATGGATGCAATTCATCCCATTATGCATAACACATAGCATAAACAACATGAACCATAGGCTATACAATTTCACATCTTAAAACATAATTATTCCACTTACATAGATGTCTCATGCATAATTACTCACTATCTAAAAAAAAAGACGGGATAGCACATAAGTTTAAATATGTGGCAATCATAACAATTATTGCATAAAACCACCTATTGTGTTCCTTTACTAATTTTATATGGAATTAAAATTATATGCAATAGTTGTCACACACACCCATATATAATAATCTCATCAACAAAGTTAATACAGGAAATTCTTCTAATATATAGTGATCACATGGAAATTATTCAATCATCTCATAAGAAAAGACAACCCAAGCAATTTCTCTCATATGCTTAAATAATTGACAACATAGAGAGTAAGGACCCAACATACAGAACATCCCATGCAAGCCAAATTATCTAAAAGAATGTCACTTGGAAAATTTAGCACCACCACCCAACCTAGAACTGGCTTTCACAAATTCATTGTCGAGTCGAGAGTTCTTGCCATGGATCAATTTGCCTTGTTGATCTCTTTAATGGGTATTTAATACCCTCTTTCATGATATGGTTTCCATTTGTGATGTCCCGCTTTTAAGGATCTTTTTATCCAATTTCCTAGGTTTTTCTCAAAAAATCTCTCCTTTCTCTCCCGCAGGGCTTTTCCTCATAAAATCTTTCCTTTCTCTCCCGCAAGGCTTTTATGTTTTTCTTAAACTTAGCATCTTTCTTCAGCTAAGTAACTTGATAGATATTTATCTCCAACCCATCAAGATTATATAGAATTGGATCTAGAAGCCTTATCATGAAAGAATTATCCCTCCCCATTCCCCAATGGGATTTCGCAAGAATCTCATCTCTTGGTGTCTCGCTTTTCCAAGTGATTAAATTATTTTATTTATTTAATAATAATGTATTTAATTTTATTGTTACACATCAGACCTATCTTTTCGTAGCTTAGGTTAGCAGATTTTTACATACAATGGATGGGTGTTACATACTCGCCCCCTTAAATTTACACCATCCTCGGTGTATTACTCTATCTTACAATATTATTTCCTCGTTCAGAGGTGGTAGTTTCTGAATTTACAGGCTCCCATAACCTTTCCATATGATGCAGATATTCCTATATATATTTATTACAAAGGAGCTCTACCAGTGCATCTCCTTCCATCACTACCTGTAACATTCGTTTCAATCCATTTTGTAAGATATTTTAGATGAAAAAACTCAACTTTATTTACTACAATTAATATCATAACTTGATATTCAGTAATACTATTTGAGTAACTATAGGTCACGTTGCACATCATTTAAATATGATTCCTCATGTTCGTTGTATTTGAAGAAATGTCTATTTTTCCCTTGCATTCTTCCAATGCCTTTGTGTTCTTTCCGAACACTTGCTTCCTGCAGTTTCCCTACATTAGTCACAACAAGTCAAACTAACACTTTTGACTAATCACATGTATAAAATATCATATCCAGTTAGCTCAACATAACCATCAAAAACATACCCCATATATAACCAACATGAAGTAGAACCATATATCATATGTATGCTAAGACTGAAGCAAAATACATATACTTATCCTTAGTTTCTAATACCAATTCTTAGTTTCCACTTTTATCCTACCTCCGTACACACTCTGGATTAGTTTCCTTACCAAGAAATAACCCAGTGTCCTCTCTTCTACCATGTAAACTTGCACATAGAGTACATTACACACAACTATACACACCCTATATCATCATGCAATACATGCATCCATACAAGTACCATATGTACTATTTGTACACAATGCCACATGTACAACTTATATACCATATCAATGTCCATATCATCACTTGCATGACATATACCTCATCCACATGTTTGTAACCATGCTAGTATTATGCCAAAAAGTCCTTCAATAATTCATATTACGTTTAGGCAAGTCCGATCAAACCATTCTTCGTTTCTCGATTAGGGAGTAAGGAATTCATGAACCTATTCGAATTCTACAACCAAAGTATAACTGAATTTGTTTACGTCAAAGTATTGAAGTTCTTTTAATTTTTCATATATCTTGTGGTTGCAAGAAATTTTCAGCAAATGATAACATAGATGCATAATACAACTTTACAAGACCAATAACTTTTAGTTTTGAGATTGAATTTATACTATAGACAAGGTTTTAAAAACAACAAAATATGACTTCCGCTTAATCATTAAGAAAACTATTGACTATTATGGTTAGTCCATCATAGATATTTGAGGTCTAATAACAACCTTAACTTTGTCTTTAGCCATGAACATGATTGTTTTGTACTTAAATTACTCCACATATAAACTAATCATGTCATATGCTTTACTGTTGCTCTTTTTACACCTCTTCCAACACCTTGTTAGCCATGAATAATTTAGTGTAGATCTAAAACCCATTGAACAATCAGTATGAAAATAAATACATTTCCCATACATGAGTTATAAATGAAAGTTACAATGTTTTCAATTCCACACCCTCTAAGTTTTTAGGCACTATGTGTACGAGGGTGTGATCCTAGGGTAATTCCATGTTAACACGTCATTTTAACATTAAGTCACCCCTTTAAAAAAAGAGAATATAACTCATTTATCAATTATCAAATTTATTAACATGAACTCCTGTGTTATTTATGTAGTACTTGTTATGTTGTCCTATTCAGAACTAGACAACACTATTAATGCAATCAGACAAGCAAACTTCTTCAAGATTTTTGGATAGGAAATATTGTTACAATATGAATTTCATATTAGATACCCAAGATATTTGGCGCACATCAATCCTGATTACCAGTGCCACTTTAGCCATTATCTTCGTAATTTAGCAACAATTTGTTAAATGATGTGTTCTCCTCTTTCTTCCTCGTCTAGAAAATTTTGTATGTTCCATTTCACTTAATGCATGCATTATTTTACTACAAGCCTAATATCCTTTGATTATCATAGGTTGTAATAATGTGAAAACTTCTGGTTTACTAACAATTGATTAATTCGAATCATTCATGTTCTGAATCTAATGTATAATTCTCGACAATCATTAGGCTGCTCTGAATTGCTCCAATGCATCCAATACCACCATATCTAATTTGCAAGTATACTTTATAAATTTGAAACACACTGATCATTTTTACCTTATCACTTTCCTCAAAAAGTACAATTGTAAGATCTTCAATCATCCTACTATAAGCATCTTTTTCAAAGGTTCTTATTTGTGAGATATTAAAAAATCCCTATCTGTATCTACATGGATATGTACAATAAGGTATACCTTCAGTTGAAAAGTTTCACACATTAGAATTTGAGTGAATTGTTGGGAAGGTTATATTAAGCTTAATATTGTCTTTCTGTTATTATCCAAGAAGCACCAGGAGTTGCTTTTACACTCCCATTATGCATTTACACTAAAGGTACTTTTCGTGTCAGTCCCATTGACTTTCTTATTAGAATCTTAATTTATTAATGTATGATGTCTTCTCCAACATGCATACAGTGAGTTGCATTGCATTTGAGCATTTACTTCTCAACTCTGACCCTAGTTTCATCTAGATTGGAATATAATTTGTGCCTCTTATCTCCTTTAGTTACAAATATTTTGATATTCCTTTACTCAGAAGCAACTTGTAGGTTCCAAATTACACATGTCAAATTAAATATGCATATTGAATAATAACCAGTGAGACTTAGTTCCACTCAATACTGTATATTTGAAACGTTTTCTCAATAAAAAGAATTAACAACTCAACCAATGGCAAAACCACATTTCAAAATGGATTGGATTATTAATCAACACAACCATATTAAATCGAAAGACAATTTTAAAAAATACATAGTCTCATGTGCTTAACGATATTTCATGGGAACCTTCATGAATAGGTATCATTAAATAAAACCTTCAGAATTTGTTCTACGATGGAACCCACTTAGTCAACCATCAATTTCTGAAGATTTATATATTTTCCATTTATATACTTTTATTTTAATCTTTCTTCATGTTGATCTTGATCTACGGAATGGAACTTGTCATTTTATATTTTCCATTTGTCATTTACCTCGTAAGAGTTCAATCATTTCTTCCCTTAAGATCTCTTATAAGTATCATCTTTATTTTATTAAGCTATGTCCTTGCATAGAAATCGTGCAACAAACAATTTTAATTTTAATATGAGTAAAGTAATATGGTGATGGTATGGTAGAAGGGATCTATTGGTACACAATTAAACATAGTTTCAACTTTATTTATACCCCAATACTCCTTTTAACCGTTACATTTATTTTTATAACCCATGATGACCAGACCATTAGAATTCTGCATCCAAACTTTTAATACCATAATCATACCTTACAATTTGTTCATTCATCAAGCTTGGCTATGAACATTTAAAACAAGGTGTAACATGTATAAATATTTTAAACCCCTTTTACGTCATGTTATAGAGTCCTTGTTCCCTCCCAAGAGCATTCAACAATAACTTAATTTTTTGGGGAACATATAATGAAATGACAATTTACCTTCCACATACCTTCCACATAATTCCCAATACGTAATAATTAAGAAAAATTAAACAATGACCAATCTATCCATTTCTACTTATGGGAGTTAATCGACATGTTAATTGTTGCGATTTAGTTGTATTACTCTCGATTCCACCACATCTCTGCAAGGTTCTTTTCTATATAACCACATTGTAGAATTATTATTCCCATCTAACTTTTCTGACTTGAGAAATTTAAGTTAAAGTGCAAGGCTTGCATCCATGTTATTCAAACTCAATTGTATACCGATTACTATAATTTGGGTTACGATAATTAATTATGCATAACGGGTTTGTTGGAGTGCGGTGAGAATCTTCTGTTTAGAAGGATATGATCTAGGCGATCACTAATATCTAGATCGATGTCGTTGTCTTCTGTATAATGATCCCACTAGATTGAGCCATAAAATATAACCACAAAATATAATATATAAAGACAATAGTTGCCATATATGTTCTCTAAGAACTATAAATATTGGCAATGATTTTTTAGCCATTGTTTCAAGGAATTTGAGGAGACGCCTTTCCCTTCCCATGCCCATTGTTGTTGCCCTTATGTGTACCCCATTTTTGCCGCATGAATTGTTCTTCGTTTATTTCTAAGTGACTTTGCTATCAAGTTGTAGAGGCAAAACAAAGAAGACAAAACTCATTTCATCATACCATCAAGTGTAAACCCAAAAATGGAAGAATAATACTTCCCTAATAGGATGATTTCTCCTCTATTCTCTTGAAATTGTTCCATTCCTATCATCTGCATATGGTGGAACTATCACGGAAGGAGAAAAAGTAGGCATATTCTTTGTACCTTATGGACTCCATGTTCCTTTTTCATCCCCCATTCATCAGATTTGTGATTAGGTTTTACCTCAAAACATACTCGACATTCAGGTGGAAAAATCCATAATTACACGACACTCATGATATTAAAACAAAGAAATATGGGAGACCTCCAACGAATCCATTCTATTCCAATGAAAAGTTACCTCGTGTTTGTATTTATGATGTGTCATCTATTTGATTTTATCGATGCTACCCACACATATATTCTACTCTGGTGGGAGTACAGTGTGACTAATAAATGCCAGCGAATGAGAACAAGTGGAACATTCACAAATATACATAACCTAACGAGATCAAGCTCACTCAAAACTAAAAAATAGTATTATATATTAACTCAATCATAGATAAGACATATGAGTTAAATTGATGATGAAAATATATCTCGACTTATCACAGCTTCACAATTTGAACCACGATATATCACTAGTTTCTCTAGAAGAGAGTGATTATTTTAACAAAAGAGCCATACCATTGTCTCCCAAACATCTGATCAACACTTTTCAAGTTTAGCTATTCACAAGGGAGCTATGTTCATCACCATCCCTCCGCGCTTCAGAATACTTGAATTTGATAAGATATTCTACATGGTTTTCTTACCAAAGAATGACCTTACCTCATAACGTAATGGCTTCAAACCCTCTTTAAAATGATCTTACTGACCCCAATATCCAACGGAAAAGAAAGATTGAGTTATTGAAATAACTAGATAACCATTATCCAATGGGTATGCCCTTTATGGAAACATCTCCAGCTCAATGGATAAGGAAAACGGAGAGGAAAACATTCATTGCCACTTAATTTGGCAGGGTCTTATTTATGCGTTTTAACACCTATTACCAAATTTGAGCTCGATTTAAAGCTCAAAGGCACAAATTTTTTTCTATTTGTAAATCTCGTGACCAAGGATTAGGGCATTAATTTCTCACAAGTGCATGAAGTCCACATCTTCTCGGCCTTATTCCATCAATGGTCTTGCCACACACCATTTTTTTAGCACCAACCTGTCAGTGATAAGATATAGCTATAATACAGAGTCAGCTTCTCCAAACTGATTGCATTGATGGCCTAACATCTAGATAAACATGATCCATTAAATGATTTTATGAGCATGTCCATATGGATAACCATGTGTGGAGGTTATTGACGTACAATGCATGAGCAAGAGGCTAGTTTGACCATTCCTCCAATCACCATTGTCAAGTATTAGGGTTTAACACAACTAGATCTGATTTCCCCCTACGTATAAAGCATATTAATGCAGTAACCATTATGAGGTAAATGGCATCTGATAAGATCCTAGGGCTCGAGTTAAAGATCAAGTAAGTCATATGTGGCATTAAGAAGCGGAGTTTCTATGATCTTTATTCACAGGTTTTTAATATTTGACTCACCCTAAAGGGTACAGTACTTAGAAAATCCCAAACTCCTCTCCAAAGCTGATATTAACCCCAGAACATCACCCTACGAGAATTTAATCCTTGCACATGGTTTTCTTTTAAACAAACAATGAATATACACTTTCATTCAAGTAATGAAGTGAGGGTGTGGTATCCCTTCCAAAATTGACTCATCTCCATTGCAAGCTATGCTTAACTTACATAAATTTTCCTTAAAACTACCTCCTTCAGTGTGGTTTTCACTCTGAAGGTTTTGCTCAATCTTTATATCAATTTTCTTTTTCTAACAAAGTGGAGAGATATCAGTTACGGCAACTTAAAGTGTAAACAATTTCTGAGCTTATGCAAGTCTGTCCGTGGCCATTCTAATTTGAAATATATCATAGATATCCCATTCCTCAGCTCTTATGTGTGGATTCATCATTCCGACAGTTTTTATTTCCATTTTTATCTAATTAAATAATTAGATCGTCGAACCAGAACTGTAATACTTCTTACAACTATAGAGAAAAAATCCACTATCTATTTCATCCCCATGCATTCTTTACAACTACATGATCACTAGAAATTATAAAAATAAAATCCTTATCAAAATATTGTTTGAAAACTCAATATAGGCATGTAACTTCGAACTGATTCTACCCTTCTTTCTTCAATATCTAGAGATCTGAATAAGGGTTTTGTACTATCTATGTTTTTAAGTGGTCTCTTTGTGCAGTTGGAAATATATATAGTTATATGGCTATGAGGAAGTATAGGAGATTTCACTCTTCATTACAATATGAATATTTAGCTATTCCAAAATTCATAAATTCTGCAACCTTAGTTCAAAATTACCTTTACTTGTGAGTAATCAATATAATATTCACATACTATAGCTTCAAATTCCGCGTGGATTGGCCCTTAGGCCACAATATTTTAACTTAGATCTCTGATACCATTTGTCACATACCCCTTGGGCACAATACTACCAATAATCCCCTATGCTCTAGTAAATCCAGGATGTGTACTTTTATGTTCAATTACTAGACCTACATTCCAAAACAACTTTTATGCCTACTTTACAACTCAGTAAAAAGATTCAGTCATGGTCATTCAACATAATACACTTCTTGCATTCAAATTTCATTCCTTTCATAGCCCAATACAAGAATTACTATAACGTTATCATGACTACACTATAGCTAGCATGATCATAGTCCTACGGTCATAGTCGAAAGTATTTGTTGCCATATAACTTATACATTATGAATAAATAGATAAAGCAAGCCTCAGTGGATGCAATTCATCCCATGATGCATAATGCATAGAATAAACAACCTGAACCACAAGATATACAATTTCACACCTGAAAAACATAATTATTGAACTTACTTAGTTGTCTCATGCGTAATTACTCACTATCTAAAAAAAAACGAGATAGCACATAAGGTTAAAGATGTGACAATCATAAAACTTATTGCATAAAACCACCTATTATGTTCCTTTACTAATTTTACCTGGAATTAAACGTATATTCAATAGTTGTCACACACCCATATATGATAATTTCATAAACAAAGTTAATACAGGCAATTCTTCTAATGCATAGTGATCACATGCAAAGCATTCAATCATCTCATAAGAAAAGACAACCCAAGCAATTTCTCTCATATGCTTAAAGAATTGACAACATATAGAGTAAGGAGACAACATACAGAGTAGCTGAGAGTGCCAAAATAGGGAGATATACATCTTACACCAAGATATGTGCGTATATGAATATAACAGAGCCCCTTCCAGAATTTATTGAACTAGAATACCATGATGAGGTCTGGCAGCAACCGGTGGATTATGAACACAACCCATTTCGTTGTATAAGATGCCATAAATATGGCCATCTCTACAGACAATGCCCTTTAAATAGGACAAAGGAGTCAAACGAGGAAAAAGGAAAGGAGAAGAAGGCAACAGAGGAAACTGAAGGTGAGGAAGAGGGATTTAAAGAAGTGCCCACCAGAAGAAAATCAGTAAAAAAGTGCGCCTCTGAGGCAACCACCTATGAAAACGATGCCTTTGGAACATGAAAACAAGTTTAAAGCTCTAGAGGAAGATGAAATGGGGATGGAAAAAGAAGATAGCGAGGATGAACCTATGGATCTATCAAAAGTAACAGGGGAATAGGACACAATCCAAGGAAACAGGAAACAAGGAAAGGCGGAGGAGAACAAGGACCAGACAAATGACCAAACACAAATGAATATAGACAATCAAAAAGACAAAGGAGGAGAAGAGGAACGAGTAATGAGAAGACTGTTACAAGAATGGAGGCTTTTAGATGAAAGACTCATACCGAAAGAACAAAAGAAGTTGTATAAAGAGATGTTCGAAAGATACAAAGAGAAGGCAGGAGCACTTGCAGCAAGTCAACTGGAACAATTAGAAGTACAAGAGATTCAAAACATCGGAATGGGTAGCACTGGGAAAGGAGGAAAGAAAAGAGGTAGGCGGCCAATGAGCAAAACAATACAAGTGGTGGGAGAGATGCCGGTGAATGCAGGAAGTGTTATACCTCTCTTAGAGGTATTTCAACAACCACCAAAACTTTTAAAATGATAATCACAAGTTGGAATATCAGAGGTCTCAACAGTAGGGCAAAACAGAGATATCTAAGAGATAGACTAAAAAGGGATAAACCAAGTATGATGATAATCCAAGAAACCAATATTAGCACCCAGAAAACGGAGGAAATAATGAGAGAATATAATACTTGATATGAGATAATGGGTCAGGATGCGGCTAGTAGTGCAAGAGGGTTAGCAATCCTATGGAATCCAGAGGAAGTTCAATTTGAAAATTGGATAAGCTTCCCCCGTATCCTTTCAAGAACCTTTAAAATGGTAGCTTCGTCGGAATGGATTGTCCTGACAGGGGTTTATGGTACGCACCTATCAAATGAGCATAGAAGTTTCCTTCAGAATATGCAAACAATTCGAAGACTATTCTCGGAAATGCCATGGATTGCGGGTGGGGACTTTAACATGATCACAACTATAGGGGAAAAAAGAGGAGGATTAAGGAGAATAGACCAAGACATGGAAGCTTTTGGAGACATGATATCAGAACAAAGGTTGGTGGATATCCCAACAATAAACGGGATCCACAGATGGAATAATCGCAGAGGAGGCACAAAAAAGATCGCATCGAGACTGGATATATTTTTAATAGCGGAACAAATTATGAGCAGGGACATATATATTGAAGCGATGATTCTTCTAGCTATGGTCTCAGACCATTGGCTAATCAGGCTAGAAATAGACCATAAAGCAAGCCCTAAAAGATGCCCCTTTAGGTTTGAATCATTCTGGCTCAGAAATCAATAGTTCATGCCAAAGGTGGAGGAGTGGTGGAATGAGAGACAACGAAAACGGCGAACCAAGATGCAAACCTTCCAGTTGAAACTAAAATAACTCAGAGGAAAAATAAAAAAATGGAATAAAGAAGAATTTGGGAATATATTCATAGAACAACAACGTTTAGAAAAAAAAATGAGAGAGCTACAACAAGAAATGATAATAGAAGGTAGGAATAAGGAAAGAAGTAGAGAAGAGGGCATAGTGATAAGCCAAATTGAAGAACGGAGAAAACAGGAAGAAATTTTATGGAAGCAGAAGTCTCACATAAACTGGCTTTGAGAAGGAGAAAGGAACACGAAGTTCTTCCACAAAGCCATGATCCAGCATATACAGAGGAATAGAATTTTCTCCATTAAAAACGAGGAAGGGAAATGTATAACCAAGCATGAAGAAATGGAATAGGCTCTAGTAGGGCACTTTAAAGATATCCTTACTGAACCTCTAGTGGATAGAGAAGAAGCTATAAGCAGGATATGTAATGAAATCTCTAACATTATCACTAGAGACTAGAATTTAGCCTTGATGCAGGTAGCAACATTGGAAGAGGTGGAGGAAATTGTGAAAATAATGAAAAGGAACAAAGCCCCAAATCCAAATGAGTTTACAGTGGAATTTTACCAAGCTAGCTGGCATTTCTTAGGGCAAGACATCTTGGAGGTGGTTAAGGAATTGCGCAAACTCCAGAAGGTATGGCCGACCCTGAACTCAACTCTTTTTTCTCTTATTCCTAAATATGCTCACTCGGAAACAGCCCAAGGCTTCCATCCTATTGCTCTCTATAATGTAATATATAAGATTATTGCAACCTTAATGGCCAAAAGATTGAAACCAATTCTTTCTAGTATAATTTGCCCAGAACAAACTAGGTTTGTGGAGGGGAGACAAATTCTAGATGGACTAGTGGTCTCTCAGGAGGTGATCCATTCTCTGAAACAAACAAAGGAAACTGGAATGATGATAAAGCTGGATCTCTCAAAAGCATATGAACATTTAAACTGGAGTTATCTTAAAACAATTTTAAGGACATTTGGCTTTTGCGAAAGATGGGTGAACTGGATATATAGTATGATATCCACCCCTAATTTTTCCATTCTTTTAAATGCATCACCAAACTCGACTTTCAATGCTACAAGAGGATTGCGTCAAGGAGACCCTTTATCCCCATTTTTATTCATCATAGCTGCCAAAGGATTGGGAAGATACTTCAAAAGAGAACTGAGGGAGAGAAAGATCAAAGGACTAAGACACTGGGGAAATAACTTACCAGTTACACATCAACAGTTCGTTGACGACATTATGCTTTTCTGTGTAGTCTCTCTGAGAGAAGTTAAACGAGTGAAAGGGATCCTGGACCTATTTATGGAAGCTTCAGGCACCGAAATTAACAAGGACAAGTCGAGCACTTTCTTCTCCAATACTCCAGAAAGGGTCAAAACCCACCTGACCAGAATTATGGGCTTTCGTTCCGGAGAATTACCCACAAAATACTTGGGAAATATTTTAGCTTCAAATCCTCTGAGGATAGCTAATTGGCAGCATACCATTGAGAAGCTCAATAACAGACTAGCTAGCTAGTCCTTCCGAACTCAGAACATAGCGAGAAGATTAGTGCTCCTTAAATCGATACTTCAAGCAATTCCCATTTATCCTCTATTGGCAATGGCAGTCCCTAAAGGAGTGTGTACAAAAATGATGGAGATATTCAAAAAATTCATATGGGGAAGACCAAAGCAACAAAATAAATGGGCCTAATATCATGGAAAGGTATAACAAAAAACAAAGAGGAAGGGGGATTGGGTCTTAGAGACCCGTATATTTTGAACCAAGTCCTAGGAGCGAAGCTATGGTGGAGATGGATGATAGGTGGAGAAGATTTATGGAAAAACATATGGACCCAAAAATACAATATGCCTACAACTACTGAAGGAATTCTTCGATTGGGAGAGGTCCCAAGAGGCTCCACAATTTGGGAACTAGCGAGCAACAACAGAGATATCATAGGGAATCGTGCATTCTGGGAAATAAGGAATGGGCATACAGCTAAATTTTGGGAGGAAGCTTGGTAGCAAAGAGGAAGAATGATAGAGATACAAGAACTGCAGAATACATATCAAAAGGCTAAAGAGGAAGGGCTAATTTATGTGAGTGAATATTGGAAATAACGAAGGTAAGAGGAAACTTGGAGAGCATGGAAAAAACTGGAGGAATGCGATAGTAATATAAATAATGAATAGAAAGCTTTGCTGGAAAAGGAAATGGATTCGAGAAGAATAAAAATTCAATCAAGCTCAGATATTTTTCGATGGGGTAGATCCACAAAAGGAACCTTCACGATAAAGGAAGCCTACTATTTAACAACCAGACAGGAGCAAGAAGATCATACACTAGAATGGAAACAAATTTGGCAGAATAAGTGGTGGCCAAAGGTGACATTGTTTGCATGGTTAGTAGGGAAAGGGTGAATTTTGACTTGGGATCAAATTCAGAAATGAGGGTTTCATGGACCACCTAGATGCAGTCTATGCAAAGAAGACAAAGAAACTCAGGAACATCTCTTAAACTCTTGCCCGGTAGCTCAACAACAATGGGAATAGATCAGAAAGCTCAATGGGGGAAAGGTCAGTTCTATAATCCTGTGGTGAAGAAAGCCTGGAATCTAGCAATGGGATTCAATATATGGTTAATTTGGAAGGAGAGAAATCAAAGAGTATTTTAGGACAAAGCCAATCCTCCAGAGAAGATATAGAAATGCACCCAAAAACTTATAAGGGAAACTATACTAGCAAAAGCCTGGGAACAAGATGACTGGAAAGAAAACCCAGAAGAAGGTAGAATATTAACTAATCTAAATCTGGAACAAAGTATGGTTTACCACCAAAAGCAAAAAAACAATCAGAGTAGTCATATCCAAAGCCCAACTAAGTTCAAACGCCCTCACGAAGACTTTATTAAATTAAATTTTCATGGGGCATCTAAGGGAAACCCGGGACCAACAAGATTTGGAGGTATTTTTAGGGATAGTCAAGGATGAACCAGATGGGTATATGCTGACAGGTGTTATAGCTCCAAATCTCACTCTTATGGTTTGTGATGCTACACTCATGGCCTAGGGCAACCCCTCCTTCTAGACCTGGTCCAAAATTTAAAAAACAATGTTTTATCCCTCATACGCGATAGTGCCCTGAGTTAAATGCGTGTATACGTGGCTAGGTATATACCCAACCCATGTATATGTATTAAAACACTTAAAAAAATATAAATCTCCTTAATTTTGGGCGGAGATCGCGGGTTTTACCTGCTGATCACCTGTTAGTGCCCGTGGCCCAACTGTTCCCAACCAGCTCCCAACTAAAAAACTACTTTGGGAGAGGTATAAAAAGACCTCAAAGGGAAGGCCTAAAGGAGGAGAGAAGAGAGAGAAAGGTTATTATACTGAGATTTTTCCCCTAACCAGGTCGAATACCTTTGTGCCTTCTACACTTCCCCCATTTGTACAGGAAACCCTTGTTTCCTTGTGTGTTGATGTTCATCCACTACTTATAACATCATGGAGTAAGTCATGGAAGGAGTTTGCTAAAAGCTTGAGGCTGGATGGATCCGGAAGGAAGCTTTGCTTGGAGCCTGCAAAAGGTTACTCAGGTGAAATTATTCCTTTTGTGCATTTTTATTTGTCTATAATAAAAGAAACATGTCTTGGTTCCTGATATAAATCTTCTTTATGTTTATGATATTCATGTTGGAATTCATATGTGAATGGTTGTTTAAAGTTCATAACTAACTACCTTTCTTTATAACATGAAGATGGTTTATTTATAAGTTTTTGTCCATATACTGTTGTGTTCTTTGGAATTGGTTGCTTTGTAGGACAAAGGAGTGAAAGGAACTTGAAGAAGGGTTTGGACCCTAAAGGACCTTCTCAAATGTAGGACCTAAGGTACGCCCCTCTTACTATAGAATTTGCTTATAATATCATAATGGCTGTGTGAATGTGTGTTTCTCTTTATAGACAACTTTCAGTTTGCTAGGGTTTCAACCCAAAAGCCCTAGGGGAGCATTTCCCTCAACAGAATTGGCGACTCTGCTGGGGAAAATACTCTTGTTGTTCCTAGTTTGGGTGTTTTTCAAGCCAATCAGGGCTCAGTTGCTTGTTTTCTTGCTGTCGTTGTGTGGTCTGTTCTTGAATTCTAAGTTTTACCAGTTTCTTCAGTTTGTTTTTTATTTTTCTTGAAATCTTTTATATACACTATTTTTCTTAGTTATAGAAGCGTATATACGCAAGTTTCCTTAAGTTAACCCGCGTATACGCAGGTTTCCTTAGGATCAGTCACGTATACACGCAATCTGTACATAAGTACAAACGCGTATATCTTGCAATTTTCAAGATTTGTAAATCTTTTTGTCTCTGAAGGTCTGTCTGGTGGTTTGATTCAGTCTGAAATAGTCATTTTCCAGTATCAGTTGTTTGTTTTACAGCAAGCATCTTGCTCCAAATTCTCTCTGATTGTAAGGGGTATTGGTCTTATTTTTGTTGTTGCAAGCGTCATCGTTTTTTGCTAAAGCACGCAAGATTTCTTGCTGGAATCTTGGTTGCTTTGATTCATCAGGGTAGAAAGATTGGTCTCAATCTTTGTGTTGAATCTTGCTTTTGGTGACTTTTTGTTTGCTTGACAAAACCGCTTTTTGTGACCATCCACT
>APFE031152406.1:0-15273 GCA_000404065.3 Pinus taeda
TTGCAAGCAGAATTCTAAAGAACGCAGAGGAACGGAGTTGACTCAGAGGAATCGTAAAAGGATCCTTGAATCAAGTAAGGAAAAGAGTGAAGCTCTGAGGTGGAAGCGAAATGAGATTCACAGAGGAGCAAAGCTCAGGAGGATTCACACCATAAAACAACAAGAAGCACTGAAGACTTAGTAATTTATAAGTAAAAGGAATGAGTGGAGGAACTAAAAGTGAGACACAAGAGCCGTTAGATCTCTTATAGATCAACAGTTTAGATGATGTCATGAGGAGAAGGGCGAAGCATCGCATCGGCGGAGTAATTGGGTAATTTTGGGTTGTAAGCAGAAAAATTCATTTTACACTAAAAATTAGTGCAAAACATAATCAGAATTAAGTTCCAAACTTAAAATCCTACAAAGCGTAGTCTATAACCTTATTGGGTCTGGAGAACTAGTCGGATCGACGGTTTTAAGTGGTAAGGGTTCTGACCATAAAGGGGGCGATTGCGATAGAGCGATAGATCCAGGACTGTCGGATCGAGAGTCCAGATCGATGGCCCAGATATGATCGCTTATCTCATATCGAGAGATTGGGAATCGGCGTATGGAAGAGACTTGCGATAATACAAAGGGCTAATGAATGAACGAACCTGACATTACTGAGAGCTACGGAACATAAAATTTGAAGTTTGCTTTATATGGTTCAGAGCGGAAGTTAAGGTAATTCCTTTGTATTATGTTAAAGAGTTGCGTCGAGCCTTTTAAGACTAGAACATAGATTTAATGACTCCGATAGTCGCATATCGGAGTTGGAGGGGTGATGAACCACATATGTGGTAAGGCTGGGGAGAATGCGATGGTCGATTGCGATGAGGTTTAACCTCGGGGACTATGCAAAATCTGTATAAAAGCGCAGAAAGGTATGTTATGTGTATAAGTTCCTTTGTAATTCGGTTATAAAAGGGTTTAGCACCGATAAGTAACAATGTGTGTTAATATATATATAACTAAGGTTATGAGAGGTGGTTATGTGTGTTCAGTTAAAGGGATATGTAAAGATGCATTGCTGAAGGGTTTTTAATTTCGATAGAAAGATTCTAAAGGAAGACTTTAATAAAGTCATAAACAAAGGCTTGAGGCTTGCTTAAAAGACCAGATAGAGAGGTTTAGGTGCGGTTATTAGGTTCTGATTTAAAGGAACCGTGATAAAAGGGCCTTAATCATATTTATGGTTATAAATATTTGACTGCATTGCAGAGTCAATTACCTGGGACAGTTGCATTTATGCAGATCTTTCATACTGTGGTTATATGCGGGGGTAGAAAATAATGGAAGTTTCCTAAGTCTATCATTTCAAACTTCTTTTTAAGGCTGAACTTCACATGGTTTATAGGGTTTGGATCACTACCAGTAACGATAAGATCATCAACATAAAGAACAAGAAAGATAAGAGACTCACCCACTTTCTTGGTGTAGACAGTATTGTTAGAATGACACCTAGAAAAGTTAATATCTAAAAGAAAGCTATCCATTTTGGCATACCAAGACCGAGGGCATTTCTTAAGAACATAAAGGTATTTCTTCAGCCGACATACAAGTCTAGAGTCTATTTGTATAAAGCCAGGAGGTTGTTCCATATAGATTTGTTCATGCAATTCCCCATGCAAGAAGGTAGATTTAACATCCATCTAATGGACTTCCCATTTGAAAGAGGTAGTAAGGGAAAGAACAAGGTGAATAGAGTTCATTTTGGGAACATGGGAGAAGGTTTCAATATATTCAATGCCTTCAACTTATGAAAAACCCTTAGCAACAAGATGAGCTTTATTTTATCAAATTTTCCATTTGGTCCAAACTTAGTTCTGTAAACCCATTTTCATCTAACAAGTTTTCTTCCCTTTGGAAGAGGAACGAGATCCCAGGTATCATTTGCCAATAATGAACAATATTCTTCATTCATAGTTGCATTCTAATCTAGATGGCCTGAAGCTTCTGCAAGGTGTCAGGATCATAATTCATTGAAGCTTGATCTAGTAAAGAAGAGGCGCTATCAAACTAAGAATGTGTGCGATGTTGATCTGTAGGATCACCTGCTACATCCTGAGTAGCTCGAACCAATTTTGGAAGCTTTGGAGCTAAAGGAGGATCCCGAGAAGGTGGGGGAGGACTATCATCCTCACTATCATCATCTAAAGAAGAAATATTTTCATAAGTAGAAGGGATAGAGAGAGGTGGCATATCCACCACACTAGGCTCGTAGGCCGATATATTTTCAGCAAACTTTACATATCTTTTAATGATAACATTTTTGGATTTAGGTGGAAGAAGTCCATATCATTTGATATCTTCAGAATATCCAACAAAAATACATTTTTCACTCTTAGGTTCTAAGGCTTTATGTTTCTCATCTGGAATATGGGCCCATGCTTCACTTCCAAAAACACGAAAGTGACTTACATCTGGTTTAATTGAGCTCCATGCTTCTTCTGGAGTGATATTCTTTAAAACCTTAGTAGGAGTGTGATTTACTATGTAATTTTCACAGTTAATTTCTTCTACCCAAAAATTGAGACTAAGTCCTTTAGATTGAGGCACACAATTAGCCATTTCCTTTAAGGTGCAATTCTTTCTTTCATTTACACCATTTTGTTGTGGAGTATATGGAATAGTATGTTGCATTTGAATTCCATGCTCAGTGCAAAAGTTGATGAATTTTTTTTAACATATTCTCCGCCATTATTATATCTTAGCTTAATAATTTGATGTCCACATTGTTTCTCAACAAAGGCCTTAAAGGCCAAGAACATGTTAAATACTTCACTCTTTAGTTTTAAGAAGTATATGCAAGTGCGTTTGGAGAAATCATCAATGAAAGTTAAGTAATACTTGTAGCAAGAGAATGAAACAATTGGAAGTGGACCACATAAATCACTATGCGCAAGTTGTCAAGGGGCTGAGGCATGCCAAGAGGCACTTTTTTCAAAACTATCCTGATGATGTTTTCCGAGTACACATCCAGAACAAACACTATCTCTGCAAAATACCATGGGATGACCTGTCACCATATTTTCTTTACATAGATTTTGAAGGGAGCGATAGTATAAGTGACCAAATCGCTCATGCCAAATGTTGCTCAATTCATCATTATGAGCAAAAAATATCGAGGGAAGAGTTGATGACCCAAATTTGTTAAACCTATACAACCTTGTAGAATCATCAGCAATTCCAATAGCTAGAATCTGTCTAGGATCTCTTAGGTCCTTAGTTACAACATCGTGAGGTGAAAATTCAACGGTTCTACCTTCACCTGAATGACTTATCTGATATAAAGATAGAAGGTTGCAGGATAAGGTTGGAACACATACTACATAATTAAATTGACCATTGTATAGATGAATAGTTCCAGTCCCTACAACACTTAGAGATCTATCATCACCAACATATATATTTTTGGTTTTAGAATCATTTAAAGAAGAAAACATGGCTTTGTTTTTGGCCATGTGATAAGAATCTCTAGAATCAAGGAGCTACTCATGAGAATGAGAAGAATAAGCTACATTTAGTGCATAACTAGACCGAGATGCTTGAAAACCAGATGCAAAAAGTGATATTCCTGAAGATGAAGTTGAAGTTGTAGAGTTCTCCAAATGGATGGTATGCTTCTTCATTGCTGCTTCCAAGGCTTCCATATTCTTAAAGCATTTGGATTCTAAGTGGCCATCTTGATTACAAAAGTTGCAATGTATATAAGTCTTCTTCCCTTTGTTTTTATTCACTTTATCATTTTGTTGAATTGATTTTTCATTTTGAGATTGAAAATGCTTAGGATCCTTGGTTGGTTTAGGACCATTCCTTTTAGGATGTTGCTTCTGATTCTTTTAACTTCATTGCTGCTAGGCATCTAAGGCTTTCTTAGAAGAGTTTCGAAGATTAAGAAGACCAAACTGTAAGAATTTTTTTTGTTTTCTTATTAAAGAATCACAAAAGGAATAAAAAGAGGGGGACTTGTAGTCTTGTCCTTGAGAAATAAAGGCTTCTCTAGTAGAATGGAAGGTGGAAACAAACACAAACTAGGCTGGTCCCAAATTACTAAGAATGGAATAGATAAGGCTATCATCTTCTTTATTAACCTTAACATCGTCCAAGAGAAGTCTAAGGGTCTTGAACTTGGACAAAAAATCTTCAATAGAATAAAAATTATTGGGGTCCAACGTAAGCAACTCATTTTCAAGTTGATGGGCTCTAATTTCATTTTTAATTCCAAAAACTTTATTGAGCTATTTCATCGCTTCATTAGGGGAATCAAGTTCTGCGATATGGAGTCTAATGCCTGGATAAATAGACATCCATATCAACCCACATGCTTGATCTTGCCTGTTTTCCCATTTGGCTTGCTTATATTCATCTTTAGGTTTAGACTCTTGGCCTAAGGCTCTTCTATAAAGACATTTACTTCTAAGTAAATCCTCCATGAAGGACACCCATTGGAAGTAGTTGGTGTTGTCAAGGAAAAATTGGCACGGACTTTCCTTTTTAAGAGAAAATGAAGTTGTAAATACTGAAACTAAGTGTTCCAATGGAAATATCTTGAAAAATTAGGCCGATACAAAAAAAACACCTCTAAAAACAACTTCCGGATAAAAAAGTTATGGCTTTTTGAAGAAAAGTTATTGAAGATGCTGACAAAGTACGTGAATGTGCGGAAGTGAATGATAATGTTATATTTAAAAAAAAAAAACCCCTATTTTCAAACTTAATCTAATTAGGTCACTTAATTTCTATTTTTTATGTGACCCACTTTTATAAATAAGTGAAAGTCACTTTTACAATGGTACTTTATGAGCTACCCACTAAATTGTAACTTAAATAAAAGGTAAAAAGACTTTAGAATTATAAGTGACCCACTTTTTATAATGGGTGAGAACACTTTTACATAAAGTAACTTTAAAACATAAGTTACATGTGCTTTTTGAAAAAGTAACTCAACGAAAAGAAAGACTTGAACCCAAGACCTCTATTCTTATAAAGTAACTTTGGACCCAGTGAGTTAGTTTAAAAGGTTAGTAATTTTTGGAAAAGAGGAAGGTTTTTTTTTAGTCACTGAAGCTTTGGAGGGCGTGCTTACTTGAGAAAATAATTTTTGCCTACAAAATAAAGAACCACACAACCCAAAACGGACATGCAAAAAAAAACCAAACCTTATGGCTTGAAGTTATATTTTGCCAGAAACTAAATATTTTCCTCAATGTTTCTGATTTTCCAAGATCACACTAAGGCACGACGGAAAAAAGCATACACATGAGAAAAATCCTTCCTTTTTGTTTCTCATTTGCCCAGATTGCACAGAGTCATGGGGCAAAGAGCATATGTAGAAATGAAAGGTATAGTTTCAGTGATAAAAACGAAGAGATAAATAAACCAAAATAAACAAAGAGATAAATAACTAAAACCGCAAATAAAGACTATATACCTCCAGATCTTAAAAATGACATAGCTAGGGATATCAGAAAACTTTTCATGTGAAACGAAAGGGCTTCATCACTGGAGTAGATGCTCCTAACATAATAGAGTAGTCCTGTCAGCCTGAAAGCAATAAGAAACAATAGATATAAGAAACGATAGTTAGATGCAGTTGTACCATTTTAGGATTTGAATCACCAATGGATGCGGGCCTCAAATAGCTCCAATACCATGTAGTAATTTATAGGGTAGGTTCCTTTGATATAACATCAAAGGACACTGCTCACAAATAGGTTACAAATCAGTACACCAGTATTCTTGATGTGGTTAAAACCCTCAAAGAGGGAAACAGTCCACGGCTTGAGCCAACGCGGCCACTTCAAGAAGTTTATTAATGTAAAAGAAATAAAGTTTACATAAGCTTCTCTCATGAACGTTCACCTTACAAATGACCCTCCATGCTCTTTAAATAGAGATCATGGACCAATTGGGTGTTAAGCCATGGATCAAGTGTCAGTAATACTGAGGAGAGAATGAACTGTCAAATCACTTCATGTCTAGAACATATCGTGACCGTCGGATCGTAAGTTACAAAAGTACACAGTAAAGAAACACACTTTACCTAACTCTACACTAGACCAAGTTATAGTTAGCTATTTCCTATGTGTTGGAATATCTTAACAAAACTAACCAAGACATACACAAAGGGAAAATGCTAGCAATCAACTACAAATTAGTTCACAATCAACCACTAACATTAATATTGAATTAAGAGCAAAGATTCAAAGCCAACACACAAGTTTCATGAAAACAAATTAGTTCATAAACATGTAATTGATGTGTAAACCACATGCATACATGATTGAAATACTAGATAACCAAAATAAAAATAAAGGAATGCACAGGAATGGATGTATGAACAAGAAATATTCTCATTAATATTGTCACCCATTCAAATACATGTACACAAGCTCGTTAAAACCTAATAGTGGGACAAGAGCATTTCATATCATCTTCATAAAATAGCATTAACCTTACAATCCCTCCACTTATAAGCTACCAAGAGCGAATTCTTTTGGCTCCTTAAGTACAAGATATCCATCCTATAACTAGTGTAGCTTAAGTACTAAAAGACCTCTTGCATGAGGCATGATTTTACATGTATAGAAATGGGGAGGGTGACTTTTCACCTTCTCTTAGGACCTTTTGACTCCCTCATGACCTTTAAACTTCCAATTGACTCTTAAGCTCCCTTTTGACCTTTATACTTTCACCATGACTATTAGACTCCCATAGGACCTTTGGAATTCTCTTTTGTCCTTTTCCATGATTTCAATATTTATCATTTATGATAAATATAATATATTTACAATATGGTCAAAGGAGATTCAATGAGCTTTGACATGTCCTTTTGTACGTTAAAATGTTTGAAAATTCCTTGATGATGTCTTCACCATGCCCTTAGGTCTTTGGCCATCAATTTGGTTCAATCATCCACAAAGTGTTTAGACATATACAACCAACAGTAGTTCCGTTATTCCAACCTTGCAAACATACAACAATTCATTAGGATGCGAGATTATACAAACAATAAATTATTATCATAAATGAAATTGATTTACATAAATAGTGCTAAATGGTGAATAATAGTCTACATCCCTAAAATGTTGATTTTGTTTTTATTTCTGTTGGGCATGGAATCCCCCCATAGCATGTTATGGGGCTCAAAGCCCAAGTTTTGAGTACTATTGTTGTAAAGACTCTGTGAATTGCGGCCGCGGAGCACAAATTGTATGTTAGAGTCATAGGGTCGTCTACCCTAAGTTTTGAATGTAGTGTCGACCTACCCATGGTCGCACCATGGGATTGTATAAATTGAGCGAGGCTCTAAGTTGTAAAGATAATGAGATACATGGAGGAAATGAATGGATTCTAGAACATAGCGAGCATAGAGTAAGAGTCTAAGTACCTTGGGTCGTAGTAGGAGGAAGAGGCTCTGCAGCTGAGTGTGTAGAGGCCTAGTCGAGTTCGCAACTAAGTGCACAGGCTCCTGCAGCTGAGTGCACAGGGCAGAGTCGAGTCTTTAACCAAGGAAGAAGAATAATAAAGAAAAGTTTTATCTGAATTCCGTCCATTTATTCTTGTTTGATATCATGTGCCATTATACTATTTTATTTATCACGCACACTTGTATGAATGTTGAACACTGTTAAGTATAACTAAACACATACATATAAGCTAAGTGATCAACTAATATCAGGTTAATAATAAGGATTTGGGTAATAACACTGTTTGGTCCCCGAGTAGGGCTGCGTGAGGGCAACATCGCAGGCTACAAGGTATTAATAGGTGTGCATAGCGACGCGCACGCAGGGTCAAACCGCGAACCACTTGAAATCATCAGACATCCCTAGGGTGCGGAAACCTGGTTGTAGCACCCTCCCATACTACTTCGGGTGAGACCTCAATCCACACTCCACGGACTATTGCCAAAAGGGCTAGTAGTACCAAGATTTGTTTGGCTAAATCACCTCTGAACCTGGGTCAGGCCCCTACAAGCCAAAAAATGGTTCCGTTGCTGGGACCAGGATCTGCATAAGGGATGTATGATGTCATGTCACTGGAATCCACAAAGAAAGAAATTGAAGGGTTGTTGGACAAGAAGATTCACGAGTTTGCAGCGCAGAAAAACAGAAATCTGCAAGTATCTAAGGAATAACAGTTGGAGCACTACTTATATATAGAAATCCACAAAATTTTCTTTGCATCCTTTCCTTCTGAGTTGTATGAGTGGATTGCGAAGCTAGTAGATAGTTAGGGAAGGTGTAGGCTCGAAAAACCAATCGTGTGGACTGCGGAATTAGTGTGTAGACTAGAAGTGTTAGAAGATAAGATTGTGTGAGTTATGGACCATTGGCTCGATCGAATTTTAGACGGATTTATCACTGAGTTCGCGGTAGATACGACCATTAGCTATAGTGAGGCGGAATGACGCTTCCTCAAAGGACCGTGAGGTAAGTATATTAAATATTTGAACACTTGGATTAAGATGTTATTGTGTGACAAGCGGGTTATGTGAATAAATTAATGTTTGGGGCTATGTGAAGTGGGAAGATCTACAGAAACAAAAGTAGTGAAGAATTAGAAACTAGTCCTTTAATTTCACCCTCATGGGAAAGCGAGGAAGAGCTCACGAAAGTTTCTCCAAGAAGAGCGGTCAGTCTGATAAGGCAGCGAATTCTGTGCTTACCACCTCCACCTACACCACCACCAGTCTCACCATATTCACCTCCATCTCTACTCACCCTACATCTGCCACCACCACAGTTCAATATGGCGAGCGCGATCAAACTGCCAGTATTCAGAGGAGCAGGGAACGAAGATCCGGACCAATTTCGGTTCTTAAGGGCAGTATGGGAAGCACAAGGAGTCGTGGATGACAATATAAAGAAGGTTACACTGGTAAGCGCATTGCAGGATCATGCACTAACATGGTACATTAAGCATTCTAATGACCATCCAAGCGCAAGAATCACAGAAATCCAGGCCACGTTGAACAGGGAATTTAGTAAGCCAAAATCAGAGACACAATCAATTATTATGTTTAAGGAAATTGCAATGCTCCCGGGTGAGACCCCCTGTGATCTGGACCAGAGACTAAAGAGTATGATTCGCGAAGCCAACATGACCTTGACAAATGGACAACACCGTGCACGGTTTGTAGCGTCATTAACTCCACATTTAAGGATGGTGCTGTCACAACAAAAGCTTTCCACCCAGGCTAAAGCTTTGGAGATGGCAATGAGATTGCATGAGACCCCTATATAAGATCTTGGTCTGGGAGTCCAACAAATCCACGCGTAACTACAAAATTTGTGTTTGGAAATGCAGAGTTTGAAACAGGACAGGACACCTCGGCAAGAGGCATGCGAGGAGGTATGGTGCATAAAATGCAAAGGCCAGGGGCATGATAAGGACCACTGTCTAGTTTTCATGAATTACTTGGTGGGAGGAGGGCCGATGCCGTTAATACCTGAGGCACAAGCAAGATTGAGCGTGGCGCCTGCATTATGGTGTGCGATTTGTCAGATAGGAGGGAAACACACTATGGATAATTGTCACCTATTGCAGAAGTATACACAGGCATCCCAACAATTGTTATGTAATTTCTGCAGATCGGTAGGCCATGATGAGTGAACCTGTAGAATCTACGAACTAATGATGGAGCGAAATCCTACCTACAAAGTACAGACCGAAACGCGAGCCCTCAACCCAAATGCAGGAATGGCGCGTGCTGGATTTCAAGGGCACGGATGAGGTTGAGGTGGAATGGGACCAGGAAGGGGTCACAGACAACTAATTTATTACAATTGCGGAGGGCCAGGACAATATGCCCGCGATTGTACGAATCTGACAAGAACATCATGTTTATACTATAATCAATTTGATCATGAGGCAGAAGACTACCCTACATTGATAGCGAGGCTACGTGAAAAATGGGTACTCCAGCCTTCCCCGACTGAGAATCTACAAATGATGAGGTCTAAGCCGTGCAAAGAATACCTGAATGTAAACATAGTGCTCAGAAGCAATATCACAACTGGAGATGATAAAGGTAAGCAGTTAGAAGAAAGTGCATGGGTTCGCAAGGCTCCTATAAAGGAACCTGAATTTGATTTGGAGTGTGCAAAGGAAACATTCATGGAAGCTAAGAAGAGTTTCATGGAGGCCTACACTTCAGGTAGTAAGGATCAACTAGAACCAGGGATGGATCCTTCAATGCTCACTACCTTTCTTGAGACATACATGAAACAGCTAGGCGACAGCAAGGCTGTAAAAGGACTACATGAACTTATCACTAGGTGCTCGGGGTCAGGAGAATTGCATGTGGTCTAGAAACTTGGAAAGCATGCATTGTGCACAAGAAGGGAAATGAGATTAACTGTGTAAATCAAAGAGTACGAAATGGATCAAGTAATTCTGGATCTCAAATCAGACGCGAATGTACTACTGAAACAAACATGGGAACGCATGGGAAAACCCACGCTACAATGGTTTCCTATTCAGTTGCAAATGGCAAACCAACAAAATATCCTACCCATGGGGAGATTGCAAGGGGTAACGGTGGATATTGAAGGTGCAAGCACGTTGGCGGATTTCAAAGTGATAGAGATTGTCAACGATAGCAATCCCTATCCTGCGTTACTAGGCATAGATTGGGCCACTGATATGAACGGAGTCATAAATCTAAAGAAGTGCAAAATGATTTTTGAGAAAAAGTCACTACGTGTAGTAGTACCGCTAGATCCGGCCGAAGGAGCATGATACATTGAACCGGTGCATGACGGTGATAGTGATGATGATCTCGATTGCATCTACAAGATAACTGCACGAGAATAGGATTGGGTGAATCCAACAGCAAATGGTAGGATTTTGTGGAAGTGCATAAGCTCCTACACTTCGGATTTAGATGAAGAAATAGAACGATGGCAGAATCAGTTGCACGAAGTAACAATGCTCAATTATAACATGATGATAAGATCACTACGCTTCATGACAACGAAGATAAGGGATCTACCTAGGTACAACGGGTTGACAGTGGTGGATGAATTTCTGCGCAAATTTGAGAGCAAAGTACTGGAACAACAACGTTTTGACGCTCTAAAATGGACACTGCGTGCTATGCCCGTAAGATGGTGGGGTACGCACCAGCAGAGTTTCAAGGTTTGGCATGAATGTAGAAGGATGATGTGCCTACAATTTGAAAAACCCTAGCTACGGATGAGAGCCGGTTATGAGGGGTGAAACAACTTGCGTGCCCACCTTTCCCGATGGGTACAAACATATGACATGCAACCCGCACAAGTGCACACCACTCCCAGAATAGAAAACTGGGACAAAACACAGCGGCAAGAAAGGTGAAGCACGCCAAATATTGTCCACGGAGAAGCATTTGACAGGGTGTGCGAAGTGTTGAACAGGGTTTACCAAGTGAGATGCACTGACTAGGACCTGTGCATACCAGTGATTTGATGGGCCTATAGGACCATGTGCAAAACCCTGACCACGAAAACAATTCCAAGGTTGCAAAATGAAGTAGGGATCATAACCTCTGAGGATCATGCAAAGATGAATCCACACATAATAGCACCCATAGGTGCGACAACGCGTGAAGCCTGGGATGAAGAAATCACACAGCTACGTGAAGCAAAACACAAAAGACTTCAGAAAGCAATTCGGCAAGGGAACTTTAGAATTCGTGAACTTGAAAAGGACCGGGTACAACTAAGGAAGAAAGGTGTTTTAATGGATGTAGAGGTCAAGAGGCTGGAAAACGAAATCAAGGGAGCATGTCTCGTCGATAAACCAAGGATGGAAAGGCAAGGTACGGATAATCATACTAATGAATTAGAGGGTTATCGCCAAGAATTGGTTAGTCTGTTGCCATGGCTAGGATTGCATACCATCAAATGTAGTAACCAGGGAAGCACATTGCAAATAGTAGAGCGCACAATGCCAATCACCATAATGACAAATGATGATTTTCCACGGACTATGTTGGAGGGCGGGACGGAATCCCGCACAGGTGGTGCGACCACCTGACTAGTAGTAGGAAGAATAGTCTTAGTGCTCCAGGCAACTGAAAGGTAGTGTAGGACTATAAATTATTCTGCCTAGGAGTTGTGCACTCTGAGAGGTACACACAGGAACAGCCTGTCACAAGGTTCGTGCCTGCACATGGGGGGATGCGTTGTTGCGCGGGTTGGCTGGGAAGTGACTATTGGTGTCACTGTTCATGACGGGATGTCTGATTTGAAGCCAAATGGAGTGGGTGGTGGGCATTTAAGACAAAAGTTATGGGCAAGATTTGGGAAAATCTACCACCAAGAAAGCATTGATGGCCCGGAATTGGGGGGAACGGTCGAATTTGAATTCAAAAGGCACTATAAAACTCCTAGGGCTAGCCAGCAGACAACACTTGGTCATTTGAGACTTGAGTGATTGAACAGAGTGCAGAGTGGTGAAATTCGAGCGATAATAGAGCCCCTTAGTTCACGAAAGACTGCATACATTGTAGAAATGATGACAGCCACTAAGGATGGGTTGGGCATTGAAGAAGGAACCACTGGTGAGGCCGCATAGACCCCCATGGTACAGGATGTTCCCAAAGCTGCTGGGGTTGTAACTGATATCCCCAAATCACCCCGAATGCCGAGACCGAAGAAAGATAAGTAGGCAATGGGACCACTACGCATGTCCTCGAGGAATCCGCAGCACAATAAGTTATCAATGGAAGAAAAAGGAAAGGCAGTCACCATTGAAACAGATGAAGAGGAAGAAGACTTGTTGGCCCTGATTGCCGCCATAGAGGAAGAAGAAGACATGGAGGAAGACATCCAACCGTTGCGCTCTGCAGCAAAATTTCCCAATTATGTCCCTCTGTGAAAAGGGAAAACCAAAATACTAAAGGATCTAGATGCAATGAAGAGTGCACTCCAGACCCTACTCCTCCCCAATGGAATTACCTTTGAGGGCTCACACCTAGGTCGCGTGCCCACCATGAAATTTGAATACTGGGACCTTGTGGACAACGAGAAGTTCCTGCACTTAGAAACAACAAATATGATGAAGTAGAATATGTAGGGGCCAATGATAACATTAGAGCCGCGAAAATGGTTGTGCGGTGTGGAAAAGGCCAGGTTGCTTCATCTGTTATGGATACCATATTTCCACTGCGCACCCATTGCCATTTTCATCATCAGGCAGCTGCTCTGCCTGGTGCATGATGGGTATCTATGGCTGGAGGAGCCTATTCCCATCACGGCCAACCTCATCCACTGAATTTCTCGACTTCCCTGTAAAGGAAATGACCTCGCAACAATATCCAAAAAAATCAGCAATTTGGCTCTCGCAAAGGCCATGAAGGCAAAGTATAAGCTCGAGAAGAAAAAGAGGGGTTACATTATCACTAGTATCAAGGACAAAGGGGTGCACATAGGCACCCAACTCCTAGCTGGTAAAGTGATGAGAAAATTCCACATCGATGAGGTCCCAGTGCCGGTGGTTGCGTTGGCTAAACAGTGTGTGGAGGGGGTCCAGTTCAATTGGGTTGAGTTCCTCTGTGAGGAATTTTTGATAAACTATCATGAGGCCCAAGAGTAGGGTAAGACCTTCCACTATGCGTGGTTGCTCTTATCCATCTTGCTAGTAGCAGGAGAACTGTTGGAGGATAGTCAGTTCTCGAGCATTGACCAAGACTTACCAGAGGTTGCAAAGTACACTTCGCTCTGGGCCACCAAGAATGCAAAACGGATTCACGATACAAAGATTTTCTTGGTGCTCATGGAGGTGAGCATATGAATGTGGATCAATAGGAGGCTGTGTCTATCCCCTACGATGCACAATAGTCTGCAGAGCTTTGCAGACTTCAAGGCGGACATGCACAACATATACATCAGGGCGCGAAAGTGTTGGGTTTTGTTATATTCTTTCCACGACTAGCCCACGTAGTTAACCAGGGAGTTAGAGGGGGGGCGAAGCCCCCCCACGTTGCGCCAATTGCATAGCGGGGGGATCACAAGTAACCCCACTCTATGGAACCTATGTTAGGTTGGGCGGACCCACCTATGGTTTTGTGCATGATTTTCGTACATGTTTTTGGACGCGATGGTTTTTGGTCCATGGTATTGGATGCTTCGGCATGTATAAATATGTATTATAGCATTGAAAGGAACATAATGAAAAATCAAGCTGGTAGTCCCAGTTTTGGGATCTAGGGGAAATCTCTGGGTATATGTGTTTTATGTGTTATGCTCTCGCATTGTTTATTTTATGTGTTTTACAATTCGTATGCAGGTAATTTCTGTACGGGGTTAAAACCTACATTTGGTATTAGAGTTGTTTTGGCTTCAAGCGGACACCATTGTTGTTGAGGGGTTTCGCTTGGGCCTGTGGTAGACCCTATTCATTGGGAGATCTACAAGATCGATTCTAGTGGTGAAAGAAGATGGCGAGCAGTGGAAAGATAGAGATCGAGAAATTCAATGGTCAAAGTTTTGAGTTGTGGAAACTCAAGATGGAGGATCTGTTGGTGGATAAAGATCAGTGGATTGCAGTAGATCCGGATACTAAACCAACGGGATTGTTCGATGAAGAATGGAAGAAGTTGGATCGGAAGGAAAAGAGCACAATACGATTGTGTGTCTCGAATTCAGTATTGTTGAATGTATCAAGGGAAGCTATGACAAAGGCTTTGTGGGACAAGTTAGGTACTTTGTACCAATCTAAGTCTCTGGTGAATAAATTGTTCCTACGGAAAAAGTTGTATAACTTGAGGATGAAAGATGGAGACTCGGTGACAAAGCATCTAAATGCATTTAATATTTAGATAAGTCAGTTAGCATCTGTTGATATTAAAATTTCAGATGAAGATAAGTGCATCAGTTTGTTGTGTTCTCTACCAGATTCGTGGGATAGTCTGTTTATTGCAATAGGTAGCAATGCCACTGCCTTGCATTTTGATGAAATAGTCTCATCCTTATTGATAGAGGAGATGAGACGGAAAAATATGGAGAGCCAAAATGGTGATTCCTTGTTTGTACGAGGGCAGACCCAGAACAGAAACAAAAATAAGTCATCGAGTGGGAGATCTAAATCTCTAGGAAAACTTGTAAAGGTGGTGTGTCAGAAATCTGGGAAGGAAGGGCACTACAAAAGGGACTGTAAATCTAAAGCTCCTGACAAAGTAAAGGGATCTGATGAGGCTCCTTCTGCAGAGGTGAAAACCACCTTAGATGAAGGTGGGGATGTGTACTTGGCTTCTTC
>APFE031152409.1:4646-17347 GCA_000404065.3 Pinus taeda
GCTTTCGGGGGTTGCAAATCTGAATATGAGAAGTCTTGTACACGGTTCTCATTGCTCTCAATATGTTTCAAATCAAGACTTGTTAACATTTGATTTCTGATTACATGGTAGTTATCTCTCATGAACTGAAACGAATCAAAACAAAAAGGCAAAGATCCTTCACTTCAAACTTTGTTGCACTTTCCTCGTCACTGTCATAGCTGATATGTGATGGCTGAACATTGTATTCAAGCTGCTAAAAATGAACTTTTTCCTCCCACCAACCAGCTGCTGATTTATCTGTAAGATTAGATTTTGTTTGGAGAACATAATCATCATCATACTCATCATACTGAGGCAAATCATCAGTATAAAACATATCATCAAGCATGCAGGTCATATCAACAGTTCTTTCTTCGCCAAGGTGATCTACAAAACAATCATTATCAGATCTATGACAACTAAGATAAGAAACAAAATGTTTTGGAGAAGCAACTTGTTCTTCTTCAATCAGTGAGCCATGAGCTAGAACATAATCATCATTCCTTGCGTTGATCTTGTCCATCATCTTTTCTACTGCACTTACTAAACTGTCAAGCTTTATCTCTAGAGATGTTGATTCGGCCGGATCTATGTTTTTCATCTCTTCTTCCTTCATCCTTGCCCGTCGGATCAGCAGATGCGCCTCTACATTCACTGCACTCTTTTGCATCTCGTGAAGTGTTGCAATATCCCTTTCTCTCAACTGGAACTCCATCTCCGGATCAAAGGCACCCGGATAGTGCAAGAGAGCAGATCTAGGAGTAGGCCTCATATCAGCTGGCATTGAATAATAAACTTGGTTAAATCTGGCCGAAAACTGTTGTACTGTCTCCCCTGGCAATCTTTTCAGCTGGTTATACTCTTCTACAATCAAGAAAAGTTTTTGTCCAATCATCCACCTGTCGAGAAAAACTTTGACGAACTGCTGGAAATCTGAGATGCTTGCATCAGGAAGGGTTTTGAACCAACTCTTCACTTTGGCTTGCAAAGAAAGAGCAAAAAGCCTAATACTAACATCTTCATCATCAACTTCAAAAAGATCTAGAAAATTCTCAACATTCTGCACATGTTGCTCAGCGTTGACATTCTTACATTCATCATCAAACCTCGGCAAGTATAGATCATAATTTTTGGGGAAAGCATGAAGAACAGAAGGTAAAACAAGAGGTTTATACCGATCTGGAATTTTACAAGGTGTAGGGGTATGTACAGTAGCTATAGAATTAGTCTTGGTTGCTTGGGGCTCATCAATTTGAAGACGGTCATCACAAAATTCGGAAAAAGGATCTTGATCAAGCTCAAAGGCATGCAAATCTTTGGTTTTCACACTTTTCAAAGGGAAAGAATCAACTGCAGGCCGAGGATCTTTTCTCAAATACACTATACATTGCAAAGCCTTCTTGACATTCTTGGGAAAAGAGAAGAAATAATTTATGACAAAGAACAAAATGTCTTGGATGAAATTCCAACTTGAATACCTGATCTGTCCATGTTGTCCTTTCATGTTTTTGCTGGTCGGGATCATCCTCCAGTGGAGTCTTTAGATCTGATCTCGAAACTGATTTAGAGTCGCCAGGTGAATGATTTCAGCCTGTCAAGTGTTTGATCGGTGTCCACCATCAACAATCAGATCTAAACTTGATACATATACTGGGGGTGAAATGCAAATGAAATGCTATGTTCACAAGCTCACGGAGATTGACTGAAGCAACGTTTATCTACTTGCACTGATGCAAAGCAAGAGCGTTTTCGAAGGCTACCTGGCATAACTTCAGGCTCCGTCTAAGACTTATGAGACAAACAAATCAACCCACAAACAAGTTTTTTCTCCCCAGTATGGTCACCAGTATGTTAGCGCTTGAAATTTCACCTCAGGCTGAGACAGGTAAACCTCAAGGCTACATCAAACCATTTAGCCTCGTAGCTAGCCCTACGGGGCAGGAGAAGGCTCTCTCCGGTCTATCTTGTAAAATATCCAATAGATGAGAAGACCAAAAAGGTAACACTGATATTAGGCTAGTAAAATGATCAGAAAGATTGATTTTGGGGTTTTTGGGTTTTTGGTGGCAAATTGAGGAGAGGGCAATTTTGGGTGCGGGGATGGGACACAGTTTTTGCAGGGGTTTCCTTGGGGCGAGGTAGGAGACAATCTTGATGCCTTTAACTGAAGTGTATGGTCAGGAATGAAAGAA
This sequence comes from Pinus taeda, assembly GCA_000404065.3. Lineage (NCBI taxonomy): Eukaryota > Viridiplantae > Streptophyta > Pinopsida > Pinales > Pinaceae > Pinus > Pinus taeda. The sequence continues at coordinate 6,860 of APFE031152409.1, forward strand.
AGAGAGCTAAAGAGAGAAAACAATAACTTTGAATTCTCTCTAGACAGTAGAAAACATTGAAATTAAACAAACTTAAAAGCAGAGCATGGCAAGCATGAATTCTTACTTTAACACTTCATTTGTTTAATGTGCAGAAGTAAAGAAAGGAAATGAATCACATAACAAAGCTTACAAGAACATTGAGAAACACACCATCAACACATGAGTCCACAAGGATCCCAAAGAGGACTGCAAAACCCTGGTCTTCCTTAGCCAAAAATTGCAGAGATACAGTGAAATAATACAATGATAGCTTCTCCCTCAAGAGTCCAACCATGAAAATGAGTATGAAAGTACATAATATAGATGATCTAACCTCTTTCCCTGCCTCTAGGGGTCTAGCTCACTATCCTAGGAGCTGTTTCAACGACTTCTAAACTTAGCACTACAAACTAGGCAATCATAACAACTTGCCTCTATAAACTTGGAAACCAATTCATTCATTTAATTTTCACCTATTTCATGAATAAATCTTCTAGAAGAGATACATAAGAGTAAAAGTGTCTTAAAAGTACCATAATTACATCAAAGAGAATCATCATTCACCTCAAAAAGTCAAACTGAGTCAAATCTGCATTTGTCCAGTGCATTTCTGGGCAATTCTGCCTGACATGTCGCGCCCCCCTGCCTGACATGTTGCGCACCTTTGGAGCCATGTTTGGGGCACTTGCGGGTGACCAAATTGGGCAAGAGTAGGCTTGTTGGAAAGGTCTGTGACTATACTTTCCAACCCAACTGGAAGTTTAGGATTTGGAGTTCATTTGCGCTATCAAAAATCAATTCTCCCAAGACAGCTTTTTGCAGTTCAAAAAAGTGGCCGAAAGTCAAATTTTGCATGTTTTTTGACTTTCTGGAGGCCCAAAACTTCACAAAATCTCAAGTCCATCCATGTGAATATGTAACTTTGAATGAAAAATCTGGAAATGCTTAGTTTTTGTCAAATGGAGTTTCCGAGACGACGCGTCTCACCGGGGGTGAGACGCGTTAATGAGCAAAAACCTGTAAATTGCACAAAAAATTCACAAAGGACAAAATTTTCTCCAAATTTCTTGAAATTTGGGCTGGGAGTCCCCAATCAAGTACCATGCTCAGTAAAAGAGGCTTTGGCCAAAATTTTGAGTGGATCAGGCGTTTTCCTTCGTTTTTGTGCTTTGGCCAATCGTCCTTGGAGCACCTTCGTTCTCGCCGGTATTTTTGACATTTCTTTAAAACCATGACACCTGTGCAAAAATTTAAGGAGGTTTTTATTCCTTGGCATGTTTTGGACAAAAACCTCTCTCAGTTTTGAAAACATCATCTTTGATTGCTCAGAAACATCATTTTAGTGAAACTTATCCCGATGTGTGGAACAAGGGTTTTGATCGAAATGAGGCGAAATGAAGGGGATAAGGGGCTTCTAAATTCTTGAGGAAATTTTTGGGAGTAGGGAGGGATGTTAGGAAGTAGGGAAAGGTGATCTCAGAAGATTAATTGAGGAAGGGCAAACACAGGCCCAACCTAGAAAATTGCCAGGTTGTAGCTAAGGAAACTAGGGTTTGGTGCGAAAATGAGGTTGGGGAATCTAGTGATGGGGAAGCATTTGTAAGGTCTTTAAGGATAGGGGGGAAGGTGTATGAACATATGGATACAAGTTTTGTTGATGATTTTGACCGTCCAAGAGAAATTGGCTAAAAACCCAGAAGGGAAATGAACTTGCCAAGGCAAAACCTCTTGAAGCATGAACAAGATGTAAAATGACTCATTAGACACTGACATGATAATGAAAACCCTATGAATGATGATAGAATCAGCTGAATAGTGACATAGATTGGCATTTGGGCAACTTTAGAAGGGGTTAAACCAAACCCTAGACCTAATGCCTAGTGACCAAATTTTGCTTGAAAACGTTTTGAAATGAAAAAATTTGACCTTAACACTCTGAAACCACTTTGTAAGAGAATATTTGATCACTGGAGGAAGGCTGGAAAGACCGAAACTAACACCACTGATTAAGAATTAGAAGTTTTTCCTTGTATCTTTTGAGATACCATTTATAGATATTGTCATTCCTTGCAGGTCGTTAGAATGTTTCTTGGAGGCTCGGTGCAATAAGTGAGGAATAAAAATAAAATCAAATACACTTACAACCACCCATACTTAACTTGGAGATAAACATGCCAATATTTGAAGTAACAAGCCTCCAGACTTTGGGGAATTACAAGCTAGAAACTAACCAAGACACAATGCTCCCCAATTGCACTTATTGTTTCACACTTGGTGCGGTGAGTGTAGTCACCAAATAGGCTTGAGTTACTCTTCTGTTCCTTTTACCCACAAATTCACTGAATGTAGAAGATCCTTAATTTTCATACATCTTAAGTCCAAACCAACATTGTACATTGCCAATGCAATCCACCCTGAATGATCCAGAGAGTACATGGGAGAGAAAGAGTGGTGACTATCCTACAACCCTCCATGACTTGGCTTCCATATCAACTCATAACTGTGTTGCAAATTGATCTTAGAGCTAAAGAGGACTTGGCATGCCCTCATCACCCAACGATACCTATAAGCATCTCTCTTCTCCTTCTATAGTCGAATCTTCTGCTTAGTGGGTTAGCTGTTAAAATGTAAAGGATAGGAGATAAAGTACATCCTTGCCTCAAACTCTATGAAGCTTTGAAGAACACTTCTAGTTGTACATTAACCAATGGCGAGATCCATGAGCTAGAGATGCAAGCGAAGACCCGCTTTATCACTTTTTCTTCAAAACCAAATTTCTTTAGCACTACAAAGATGAACTTATGGAAAACCCAATCAAAGGCATTGACCATATATAATTTAATGATCATCCCTTTCCCCCCTCTAACTTTTCTTGAATGATTTTCTTCTTGGAAAAGAATGTTGTTATCCACAATTTGTTTACTGCTCACATACCAACGTTGATTTTTAGAAATTAACTTTGGGATCAGGGGTGTTGAATTATTTTTGTGCATTATCATCATCGTTGTGTTTATATACCACACCCAAGATTTTTTATACTTGGTTATTTTTCTATGCGTGTAGTGTGTGAAAACATTTTATTTCGCTACATTCCAAACATATCCCTTTCTGCACACTACTCCCAACTCTCTTACATACTTTGCAATTTTTCTATGTTTTCAGAAGGCCTGAATAACCCAACCTTTCACGAACCTTTCCCACACACTTCTATTTGTTCTACACAACTTGGTCATATGAAAAACTCAACCTTCTGCACATCCATTTCTCTACATAATCAAGTTTCCACACATGTCAAATGTCCGCAAGAAACATGCCATAAAAGATACTCCCTTGCTTTTATTACATACTTAGTGGAAATTAATTATTTTCTCTTTCAAGGCTAATTGAAAGCTCATTCAAGAAATTCTGATCCTCTAGGGTCTGTGAATGATTGGTGATTCATTTTTGATCCCTAAACATGTGTTAGTAGACGTACTAAATATCATTAAAGTATCTTTGGGTGTTGATTTCGACAACTTAGCTGATTTTTTAAAAGCTTAAATCAAGAAATGGTTGGTCATGATTTTTAATGACAACGAGGACCTATTGGTTATAATGGGGAAACTATAGTTATATGAGAGAGATCTAGATGAAGAAATATTTGCATTAAGAGTTAAACAAGACATAACAATATTACGATAAAGGATTATATTGAAGATTGGCTTAAAATGTCCTTAAATGAAATCATTAATCCCAAGTAATTGCTTGAGAGAGAGAGAGAGAGAGAATTCATTGCACTCATCATCCTTTTGCAAATTTTGTGAGTTTCTTTTATCTCGTTTTGAAGCAATTCCCCACTTTAGTCCAAATTTTTTACTATCCAACTTTGTGAATTGTTTAATATATTTGTAAGGATAATCCTTCAATACAATTTCTTTCATTCTTCCAAGTTCCCTTAGGGTCCATGGGAGGTCAATCCTAGGGAGAAAATGCATTTACATTTTACATTAGGTATCAAGATTTTGTGAAGCATTTTAGGCACTTAACTCTATTCAAAAATTAAAACTTGTAAACTTATTTTTTGAATCTCACAGAGAGCTATTTTTAGGAGAGCATGTCATTTGTGGTTTTAAAACTTTTAAATAAGTAGTAGGAATTTCGTGAATGTTTTCCTATTCTCTTTATGATATTTTAATGCATGAAATCTCTCTGAAATATTTCAACCATATCCTCTTTATTATGTCTATTAAATTTGTTTCAAATGTGTTTCCTCATTATGTGTGAATGGATGAGTATAGTGGAATGAATCTTGAAAGTATATATTTTATGTTATCATTATTTCACTTTTATATTCAAAACACCTAGTCCACTGCTAGGTGCATGTGTTGAATGTTCACATTTTAACTTTTGAAGTATTTGAGTGCATATAAAAACAAGAGTACCACCTATACAAAAACATAGAGAGAAATTGAAAACATACCCTAGGAGGTTGACTCTTTTCCCTAACAGGAAAATTCTTCAACAAGGGGTTTGATTCAAAGGGAAAGAATTTTGGAAATAAACTTATAAGACATGTTACACAAGGAGATTGGTCAAAATCAAGATAATGAAAAGGGATTCACTTTCTTGGGAATTAGTGTTAGAAAGGAGGAGTTGGTTCCACCTCCAACATAATTATGCTTGCATAGTCAATCATTCTGCAAAGCTTTAATTTGATGTTATCCCAACATTTCTAATAAGAATGTAGCAAAAACCCATCTGTTCTTGGGGATTTTTCTGGATTAAAAGAACTTAACACTTTCTAAATCTCTTCCTCTAATATGGGGTGCAAGAGAGAATCATTTCTATTTGGGTGAATAATTATAGAATGTGATCCAACATAGACCACTCAACCTCTTCCTCTTGATTATTGGATTCCTCACAACGAGTGCTTAAATGTTTAGCTGGCTATTCTTTAGTACTTTTATACCTTGCTTGGGGCCACAAGTTGTGTGACTTTTGTCTCCATATTTAATCTTCTTCATGTAGCACCTTATGATAATTTCAAATTCATTCTTCCACTCCAATAGAATGACCTCAGATATATTCTTGTTCCAATGGATATTGGAATATTTCTAATTGATTTTTATGTTGGAGGATTGAGTTTCTTATTTTTTATTTGATTTATCTTAGCCCATTTGTTCAATGCCAATTTTAAATCTTTTATCTTTTGCTCCCATACATATATTAGAGAGACAAAGATCCATTTCCCCCATTCTTATGATGGAACTTCCTGGAATCCTTTCTTTTGAAACCATAGAGGGCTGAATCATAAATGTAGAGGATCATAATCCACTTTAGATCAAATTTCTAACGTCATTGGATGATGACAAGAGCTACTCCAAGTAAAAATTTGAGAGGAGGCCATAAGGTGCTTCATAAGATAAGAACTCATGATTTAAAACCTTTCTATTCTAGCTACAATGTGGCTAATACCCACCCACCTATTTCTCCAAGTGAATTTATTTGTTTGTGCCTTGATATCATGTACTCCCAATTTTGCTATAATATCTTCCATTTGCTCTTGAAAGGGATTTCAAATAGGATATCCTCCTTTCTTCTCCCATGGGTGGAGGGAGATGTTGAAGTCTCCTCCCATAATGAAATTTTGGCTCATCTCAGTGTCTTCTAGAGAGTGAATACAAGACCAACATTTTTGTTTCCCTGATAATTAATCAAAATACAAATATTTATGAAACAACATACCGTGTAAAAGAAAAAAACTAGCCAATGAACTATATTTTGATGAGATGGGAATTGAAAGTTGGAAGAATACAATGTGTTACATATACCTCCCAAGGAATCATAAGAAAATGCTACCTATACTTCGCATCCTCGCCACAGATTGGAACTTTTTTTTAGGGTTTCTAATTCCCCCAATTTCATCTCCTAGAGGAAGAGGATTAAGGGTCTTTCTTTCTTAACTCTCAAATTTATCTTCTTTAAGCCTAATCCTCTATAGTTTTAGGAAAGAATTTTCATCATTTACTTGTAGATTTGGAGCTCCCTTGCACAAGGGTTAGACCACTTCCTTTTCTACTATTCCTAGGAACCTCCTGAAATGCAACTTCCAAAGACCTTTGTGAGCCCAGTTTTTTTATATTTTTTTTCTTTGGAATTTCACACATCCTAATTGGTTTTCCTTCCTACCTTCATATGGATTTTTTCACAATCATTTTCTTTTCCCCTTTATTTTTTTCATTTGCAGAATAAAAGAATGAGGGGTTATGCATTTTTTGGGTTTTTATGTGAATGGAATAGTTCATCATCCTTTGAGTCCTCTTCCTCTTTCATCATTTCCATCATGGAAATGTCTTCCAAAGGTGGCACTTCTTAATTTTGTACCTTAGAGCTCTCTCAAGGTGGATCTCTTCGGGGATTCTCTTGGGATTTTGATTCAGGGATTTCACCCTCTTCATCCATCTAGTTTATGAACTCATATTTGTTTCATTGAAATATTTCTCCTTTGCTTTTACCATAAAGGGTCTACCTACCATTGTGGCCACTTTCTTTGGCAAGTTGGGAGCCCTTGGGCTATATCCATTTTCTTTCAAGGGATTTATAGCTAAAATTTTCCATGTAAATCCCATCATGTGATTTGATCGCTGCCACAAGTCTCCCTCTTCATTTTTTTTATAAAATTCTTTTGATGTTTTGAAACTTCTGGAAAAATGTCGATATTCATAGATTTTTCTTAAATGGAAATTGATCATAGCCAACTTTTTAGTAATTCTTCCAATTATCCAACTGTTGATTGATGGTTTTTAGTAAACCCTTATCTAGGCCCACTTCAACAAAAAATATAGCACATGATTACATCCCCTCTCATGGCTTAGCTCAATCAATTTATCAAACCAAAGCATCACAAATTTTCCAAAAGGTCCCTTCATTCTTACAATGAAGGGGAAAGTAGGTTAGTTTCACCCATATTGGAATTGCTAAAGGAAAGTCATTTTCTAGATTGAAGTCAGGGCTTCAACAATGAAAATAGATACCTTGGATTCCAATGAAGTAAGGCATATTACAGAAAATGAGGTCTCGATCCACTTCATTTTCAAATAAAAAAGGTAAAAAAAACCATGACCATAAAATGAAACTGAGAGTTGCTCATCAATGAGGGGTCACCAATTTTTATCAACCAATAGGTTCAACAAACATGGCGAGGGCCAAGTGCCTATAAAATACCTGACTAAACTAGGATGTACAAGTCAGAAAGCCATTGCTTGAGATTGATTGGCATGAACCACAATTTTTGGGATTTCCTCCATGTTTTTGACAAACCTGGCTGGCTTGGAATGTTGAAGTCATAAGCCACTAGAAAATAGGTCATTGAAACCAACAATGTCAAGGGAAAACAAAGGTGGTAGATGTAGCACACCCCCTTACTACCCATAACCAACATTAAGGTTATAGGGAGGCAATTGTTACGTTACACCCAACTTCGAAGGCCATGTTATGGAAATGGGGTCAAATGTTTCGATATTTTTTAAACTTTTGGAAACCAAAAACAAATATCACCATTGCATTCATTTCGTCGATAAATTTCCAGCGATATAAAATTTTCCTCAATTCAATTATTCGATTGAGAGTTATGGCCATTTAAAGGTTATCCTATCAATCTCTGCCATCTCATCTTGACCTACCACATGGCACCCACATGGTCCCCATGTGGCTGCTTCATTCAATGCCATGTCATCCTGACCTGCCACATGGTCCCCACGTGGTTGCTTCATTCAATGTCATGTCACCTTTCCAAGTCTACATGGATTTTATGCTAGTAGTGGATGACCTACTCATGCCATGACATACTCAAGTTGTTGAATCAACCATGCCATGTCACCATCCATGAGGCCCCTTGCCATACCGTAACATATATGTATTAATGAGCAGTAAACTCCCATGTACACACATTACAAAGGAGCGACTCCCCTCTAGTGTCATGTCACCTTGTGGGGCAGAACCTCAAGAGCCCCCAAGTGCCCCTTATTAAAAACTTTTGAAACAAAACTCAACAAGATGACGTTTGTTGACATCATACTCTCCACATGGCCTCCTCTAAACGCCATGTTTCACTTGTTTTTAGCCCAATTGTACCTACCAAATGGCTAAAATAGGGTGCCATATGTCATGACCAAAGGGCACCACATCACCCTCTTGTCCATGTTATCTTCCTTCATGGCTTGGGTCCCATCGACAACTCCAACCCCTTACAAATTCAAATTTATCTACTACATGAAATTTGGTGTCATCTAATGGTGAAGGTGCCTCCACACATTTTACGGCTTAGATTGAATTGTAGACCCTCCTCCCTTGCTGACTTGACAAGGGAGGATTTTCACTATTAGGGCTCTCTTTCGAGGTTCTGGACCCATGCATCAATGGATACTAAGTGTTGTATAACTTTGATGACCACGATTGAAATGCAGACCCCCCTGTTGATATGTCAAGGGGGCCCGCTATTGAATCTTCACCACCCATATGTCGTCCAACCTTTGTCGTTGATCTCATTTAGGTCCTGTCATAATGGTTCCTCCTAATGGTTCTGAGGCAACGAATCAATGGCCCCGATGCCCCCAGTCTCTCCAATGGTCATGATTGAATTGCACAAACCCCCTCTCCTCCCATACTGACATGGAAGGGGGGTTGTGCAATTGGATCTCAGTCATATATCTATCATCCAACCTCTGTCGTTGATTAATTTAAACACCAAGGGCTTTAGTTCTTAGTCCTCACACTTATCCATATGACTTAATAAGGTTCGAGGCCCTTTTCCTCTCGGGATTTAAAATTCCCATCTCTCTCTCTCTCTCTCTCTCTCTCTCTCTCTCTCTATAGTAATATATATATATATATATATATATATATATATATATATATAGATATATGTATATATAGTAATTATTTGGGGGGGGCCTCTACCCTTGCTTGTGTTTTTTTTCCCAACAGGGTATGGGCCTACCCTTATTTTTTTAGCTAATTTAATTAGATTACTAGCCATTAAAAACCACTAGTGCGTGCATGATGATATTGCCAATGACATTTTCGAACTTCCCAAACAACCTCCTCCCTAAGCTTTGAAATTTGTGCCCCATATCAACCTTTTATATTTTATATACAACTATATTATACTGTTTATAAGAGGGGAATTTACCTAAAGGGTTGTCATAGTAGAGGGGCGCCCACCCAGAGCCCAAGTCCACTATTGAGCAAGTGCACATGGTTAAGGTTTTGGTATGTTTATTTTTTTAACTTAAAAAACATAAATCTATTCCTTTTAAAGTTATTAAAAAGGTTAATATTTATTAAAAATGATTTATTTATTTATTTAAAAATTCATATAAAAAATTAATAAAATGAAAAATAATAATTTATTTTTAAGGTCATGGCCAAGCTAGACACCAAATTCGTGTATGAGACCCATTTTTTTTGTGAGACAAGGAACCCACCTCCGCACATTGATTTGAATACTAAAGTTTACAAAGGCATACAAACTCTACCATCTCTAGATTTGAACTTGTGATCTATTAGGAAGTAACACACTTTTAATTATTAAACCAATTGGGAAATAATAGAAAATAAACAAATAAACATTTTTTTTTTTGAAAAAATAATCCCCAAAAAAACCCAAAATTTATTTAAAAACCGAAAAACTCATTATTGAGATATGTAAAAAACCAAAAACCAATCATGTTACAAAATAATTATATTGGAAGCCGTATTTTGCTATGGATTGAAGAGTGAAAAAAGTGATAATTATATTAGAAGCTGTATTTTGCTATGGGTTCCAGAGTGGAAAGTGTATATATATATTAATATATATATAATATATATAATATATATTATATATATGATACTAAAATAAAAATATAAATGAATATATGGACTTATTCTCTATTAAATTAGAACTTATTATTTTATTTTATTTTATTCCATAACCATAATGATCATTTCTTTTTTTTTTTTGTAGGCTAAGGTGTTACTCTTTTCTTTCTATTTCTTCAAATAAAAAAAGTACATCAAAATGGGGGTTGCCTTCCACTCGCCCACTTGGGGAAACCGAGTGTTTCAGCCACCTGAAGTTCTTAACCGCCGACCAAAAATAAAAGGACCATAGTCTGTTTATCCAAGCTAAATACACTAGACAGTCTTTCAAATTTCTGATTCTACTGACATGCATATAACTGCTATCTATCTCTAAACTTTGAAACTTGCCTACCCTATCTATATTATGCATATTCATCAAAAGTAAAACATAACTAAAATTACTCAGCTGCTGCCTCTGGGCACTGGGTAGTCTCCTTGTTGCCATGCTGCTGGCCTTCTTTTATCATATGCTGAATCTCGTCCAGCTTTTTCTACTGCATCTCCAAGGTGATCTGAATAATACGAAGCTCCCTCCTCAGATTTGGAACTCCCTGCGCCAGTTCTGCCATCTCAGTTGCAGCTTGC